>LTAE01015785.1:0-10017 GCA_001647135.1 Pontederia paniculata
AAAATTAGGGTTTGGAGAGGCTAACAGGATCTCAATCGTGTGATGGTGATCAAACGATTAATTTGCTCTGATGCCAATTGATGGAGACTTGAATCCGCTTAGAGGAAAATATGCTTATAGCAAATATTATAAATCAAGTCTAGGTTTCAAAGAAACCATACAAGAGTATTTATAGGGTTCTAAACACCCCATATATCAAATAGTATGGAAACCTTAATAAAAGGAAAACTAATAAAAGGTAACCTAATATAAGGAAAGTCTTGGTAAAAGGAAAACCAATCCAAAAGGGACAAAACTAATTAAAAGACCTAGTTAAAGGGATCATGATAAAGGCCCATAACTAAAGATTAATGCCCATAGGACATAAAACCCATAATATTATTCTCGTTCTATATCAAGTTGCTTCTTATTTTCTTATATCTTTCATATCTTTGAATATTATATGTAATGCTAATATAATTAGTTCTCTTCATTTTGACCCTGTCATTTTCTTTAATTATAGTTGTAATTTTCTCATTTTTCTTCCATGTTTTTTCTTCAGTGTGTCACCGTCATCAAGTTATCCTAACTAGGACATGTCTTAATCTTTAAAACTCATGTTACATATTTTCAGTTTTTGTTAATCTAGAATCATTATTCCTTTTTTCCATCTTCTCTTTTGTTTGCTTGAGGCTTGTCAAGGAATTGAAGAAGCTTCTCTCTAGTTTTTTGTTTGATTTAATGCCTACGATTGTAATAAATCTTCAATTGCACAAGTATTTTATGGGCGTTGACAAAAAACCAACTCACGATGCTCCGCACGCCGTCCATGGTAGCCGCGTCGGCAGTATATGCCGCCCCCTGCACTCTCGACAAAAAGCCCCTTTGGCGTTCAGCTCTCTGCCAGGACAGCGGATACCTAGAGTGCCAAATTTTCTACTGTGCACAATGTTTAGTAGGTTTTCATGCAGCTGCACACTTCTCTTTCGTTTACAAAAAAATATTCATATTCTTCTTTTGGTGCAGTTTCCTTGCATCCTCCTTCCACCCTTGGGATTGAGGAAGCAGCAGTGGGAGCTGGACAGAGACCTGAGATTGGTAAGTATTGTTTAGGAAAATTATAGAAAATTCTTTTATGAGTGTATGTTAAGGTTGATCATCTGTTATAGATATTCATTTAGCTGTTTATTTCTTGGATTTGTAATGTGCTATCCAAGTTGTACTACAACCATATAGTTTTTGCAGATTTTTATTTTAATTTGTTGGTTTTTTTGGAATATTTGCTTCCTTATACTAAAAATTTGATGATACTTGTTAACTTTAGAACATTTTCTGTACCCGATGTTCGTGGCCTCTTAGCAAAGATTGTTAGAAGGTATATGTCAACACAGACTTGTTCACACCTTTCTTTTGTAGTTGTTTTCAGTAGATGCTGCCATCTATTATAGTTCAATCTCCAACATACATGTATTAAAGATTTCCAGAATCTTCTTAGCTATTACAAAAATTATATGAATAGATAAGGCCGATCCGGGCATTCATATAAGATTTTCAGATGTTGACTATGTCCCTTCTCGAACAACTGTTTTCGAAATTGAATTGCATTATGAAAACAAGCTAAAATTAAGTGCAATCTAGTTGATTGGAGGTCATCATATTAAATGTAATGGTAAGTTGTTTCTTAATTTCTTATATCTTTCATATCTACGAATATTATGTGTAATGCTAAAACAATTAGTTCTTTTCATTTTGACCCTGTCATTTTCTTTAAGTATAGTTGAAATTTTCTCATTTTTCTACCATGTTTTTTCTTCAATGTGTCACCGTCATCAAGTTATCCTAACTAGGACATGTCTTCATCTTTAAAACTGCTCTTACAGATTTTCAATTTTGTTAATCTAGAATCATTATTCCTTTATTCCATCTTGTTCTGGCTTTACTCTTTGTCTTCTCTTTGTTTGCTTGAGGCTTGTCAAGGAATTGAAGATGCTTCTCTCTAGTTGTTTGTTTGATTTAATGCCTAGGATTTTAATAAATCTTGAATTGCACAAGTCTTTTATGGGCCTTGACAAAATACCAAATCATGGTGCTCTACCCGCCGTCCATGGTAGGTGTGTCCGCAGTATATGCCGCTCGACAAAAAGCCCCTTTGGCCTGAGGCTCCCGGCCAGGACAGCAGATACCCAGAGTGCCAAATTCTCTACTGTGCACAATGTTTATTAGGGTTTCATGCAGATGCACGCTTCTCTTTCGTTTACAAAAAATATTCATAATTTTCTTTCGTTCAGTTTCCTTGCACCCTCCTGTCACCCTTGGGATTGAGGAAGCAGCAATGAGAGCTGGACAGGGACCTAAGATTGGTAAGTGTTGTTTAGTAAAATTAAAGAAAATTCTTTTATGAGTGTATGGTAAGGTTGATCATATGATATAGATATTCGTTGAGCTGTTTATTTCTTGAATTTGTACATGTGCTATCCAAGGTGTACTACAGCCCTCTAGTTTGTGCAGATTTTTTATTTCAATATGTTGGTTTTCTTTGGAATATTTGCTTCCTTATTCTAAATTTTCTGACCCTAGGGTCGTTGTTAATAGTTGATACTTGTTAACTTTAGAACATTTTCTTTCCCTGATGTTCTTGGCCTCTTAGCAAAGATTGTTAGAAGGCATATGTCAGCACAGACTTGTTTACACCTTTCTTTTCTAGTTCTTTTATGTAGCTGCTGCCATCTACTATAGTGCAATCTCCAACATACATGTATTAAAGATTTCCAAAATCTTCTTAGCTGTTACAAAAATTATATGAATAGATAAGACCGATCCGGGCATTCAAATAAGATTTTCAGCGAGTTGACTATGCCCCTTCTCGAACATTTGTTTTCGAAATTAAATTGCAGTAGTTTTCAAATTCGTTTTTATCGCATTATGAAAAGCAAGGTAAAATTAAGTGCAATCCAGTTGATTGGAGGTCATCATATAAAATGTAACGGGAAGTTGATTCTTAATTTCTTATTTCTTTCATATCTACGAATATTGTGTGTAATGCTAAAATAATTAGTTATCTTCATTTTGACCCTGTCATTTTCTTTAATTAAAGTTGTAATTTTCTCATTTTTCTTCAATGTTTTTTTCTTCAGTGTGTCACCATCATCAAATTATCCTAACTAGGACATGTCTTCATCTTTAAAACTCATGTTACTGATTTTCAATTTTTGTTAATCTGGAATCATTATTCCTTTTCTCCATCTTGTTCATGCTTAACTCTTTGTCTTCTCTTTTGTTGCTTGAGGCTTATCTAGGAATTGAAGATACTTTTCTCTAGTTGTTTGTTTGATTTAATGCCTAGGAATGTAATAAATCTTCAATTGCACAAGTCTTTTATGGGCCTTGACAAAATACCAACTCACGGAGCTCTGCCCGCCGTCCATGGTAGCCGCGTCCGCAGTATATGTCGCCCGCTGCACGCTCGACAAAAAGCCGCTTTGGCCTGAGGCTCTCTGCCAGGACAGCAGATACCCAGAGTTCCAAAATCTCTATTGTGCACAATGTTTAGAAGGGTTTCATGCAGCTGCACACTTCTCTTTCATTTAACAAAAAATATTCATATTCTTCTTTTGGTGCAGTTTCTTTGCATCCTCCTGCCACCCTTGGGATTGAGGAAGCAGCAGTGAGAGCTGGACAGAGACCTCAGATTGGTAAGTATTGTTTAGGAAAATTGTAGAAAATTCTTTTATGAGTGTATGGTAAGGTTGATCATTTTTTATATATATTCAATGAGCTTTTATTTCTTGAATTTGTACATGTGCTATCCAATCTACTACAACGCTCTAGTTTCTGCAGATTTTTATTTCAATTTGTTGGTTTTCTTTGGAATATTTGCTTCCTTATACTAAATTTTCTGTCCCTAGAGTAGTTGTTAATAGTTGATATGTAACACCCCGAAATCTGGCCTAGACACGCGGCTGAATCATTTCGACACACCGTTAGGTGGTCCCGGGAATGCTACGACAATAAACAATACACGATATGAAACTATAAAAAATGAAAATTTTGTTAATAATAAAATACAATCAATATAAGAATCAGTAACAATAACAAAACTATAAACATATACCATATGCAATCTTTACGTCAAGAGCAGAGCCACCGCGATCCATTATTGTCGATTACCTACATACCTGCATGGATCCAGAATGCACGGGAAATCCATCCCGATAAGTCGTATGTGGTAGTCATATTTATTTCGAGACCTAACATTGGTCTCAAAAGACCATATCAATCAATAATCAACAATCAATAATATACTAGGCATTCTTTCAATAAAAATAATATACTAGGCATGTCAACTATCCTAGTATAATCAATATGTTTTAATGTACTTATTTTTCTTAGCATATTAAGAAAGTATTAATTAATGAATAACAATATGCTAATGAGTTCATAACTCTAGCATAATACAATCTATGTTTCATGAATATGAGACAATATCAATAAGCTAGATATAATTTATATTCTAGTAATAATCAATGTCATCTATGAGTACTAATTTTTATTAGTACATTATGGTAGTAATTATCGTTACTATTCAATGTTATCGATAATCAATGTTCAATATTTATAATTATCAATATTGTTATTACCATCAATAAGTACCATTAGGTACACAATGTGTCAATATCAATAATCAACAGCTCACAACCAATCAATAATAAATGAAGTTTATCTTTTACTTCAATTTCTTAATCAATGTTTGATCTTCAATGTTTACAATTATCAATAATGTTTTGAGCATCAATAAGTACTCGTGATACACAATGTGTCAATATCAATGATCAATAGCTCATAACCTATCAATAATAAATGAAGTTTATCTTTTACTTCATTTTTCTGATCATATATCATATGACATTTTGGAAATCCCTCCTATGACTACCTAAAGTCGTCCCCATATATCCGTGCTCAATAATAAGTCTCGATATGCCATATGATATTTATCAATATTCAATAATTCAATCAATCAATGTGTTCATTTATTAATGTATTGAAGACAATGGTCATCTCGATGTCAACAAGGTTGGCCAAGCCGGGTAACAAATAGTACGCACAATATCCCACGTCTGGGGTCATAGATCAATGATTTGGGAATATCTCGAGATGAGATCGGCACCCCACAATATGAATGATTTAGAAATATCCAGGGATGAGATCTGCACCCCACAATATAATCCATCGAGATACCAATCTTCAATAAGTCAATTACAATTACAATCACAATCAGTTGTTGTCAATTTTAAGACCTAATTACATCTGCACATGCAATAACACTTCTATGTGTTGTTCAATCAATTCTACAATCAATACTAGAAGCACAATTCAATCATCAATACATAACATGTTATTATTCAACAAAGCATATATCATATTTAGTATAAAACATGAATTTCAATTATTTTAATAATAACAATAGGACGATTAACAATAATCAATGTTATTTATCATTTATAAATAATCAATTATCATTTTTTAGAGAAGAAAGGATGACTACAAACATGCTTCTATGTGTGGTTCAATCAATTCTACAATCAATACTAGAAGCACAATTCAATCATCAATACATAACATATTATTAATCAACAAAGCATATATCATATTTAGTATAAAACATGAATTTCAATTATTTTAATGATATCATAGGACGATTAACAATAATCAATATTGTTTATCATTTATCAATAATCAATCATCATTTTTTTAGAGAAGAAAGGATGACTACAAGGGTTGGTAGTCATCCGTTTGTATTACGATGAACCTTGAAATGTACATGTGTATCGGGAAAGATTACAAAATGGTGCACTTCCCGCAAGGCAAAAAGAGTCCAAAACACAAAAGAAAACCGCAAAAAAAAATCCTTTCTTGGCCAAAAATTACAGAACCCCGTGTGGCGCTTTGAGAAGCCCCATTCTTTTGTCAAAAAGGAACTGTGATGTACAATGTTCTCTATGTAGCATCTGTCATCCTTAAAGATTGTGTGATTTCTTTGGATCCAAATAGCCCATGTGGTTGCCATGGCACTCGCCCAGGTCCTGCGCCAGCTCGGGTTGGTCCTCTTGTTGAGACCCCGAAGTGACGTCCAGAATGTGTCCTCTCCTGCTGTGTCGATGCCCACCAGTCCTACGCGCCGCCATGTCTCTATGGCAGTGGGGCATGTGAAGAAAAGGTGTGAGACGTCCTCCTCCTCCGTGCCACACAATGCACATGTAGTGTCGGCCTGTGGTGCTCATCGTGACTTGTATACTCTCGTCAATAGCCGGCCACATCTGAACAACCAGATGAAGATTTTGACTTTAAGCGGTATGTGCAGGCGCCACATGCATCGACAGTCACCTTTGATGATGTTTGGAATCGTATCGCCCGGTAGTAGCTGTCTGTATAGCCTGCTCACTGAGTAATGCCCTGCTAGCCAACACCATCGATCAGTCATCGATTTGTCTGGGTGGTAGCCCGATATTATGTATAGCAGCCTGAGAAGGTCATCAAATCGTTGGTCTGACAGGCCCGAAACGAACTGTGGGGTCCATGAGCCGACTCCAGATTCGTTTGCCTCCAACCAACAGTCGTTGACTCTGGCCCTCGGTTGCACCGAAAGTCGAGGGAAGGAAGCCGCCAACGTGTCTCGTGGCGTCCACTCATGGTCTAGAAGGCGAAACCAGTCCCTAAGCCCAAAGACGGTGTGAAGAAAGGTCGGGTCTATGGCAGGGTAGCTATAATCCCCCGCTAGAAGTGCGATGCCCCTCTCGGGGGTTGAGTCCGTGACTCCCATGAGAGGTCTTTGCCATAATAGGCGAAAAAATTGAGTTCCACAAGTCTTCTCCGGGTCCCATGTTCCGGCCTACCCATCGAGCTAGAAGGGCTTGGTTGGTCCAGTGAAGGTTCCTGACCCCCAATCCCCCATCTGATACGGGGCGGCAAATCTCACTCCAGGCTACTAGGTGTTCTCCAGATCTGTTGACCTTGCAACCTTTCCAGAAGAACCTGCTCTAGATTATGTCGATGCAACGTTCCACTGACACTGGCATCTGTAGAACAGACATGTAGTATATAGGGAGTGACGACAGGACTGATCTTAAGAGAACCAAGCGGCCGCCTCTCGACAGTAGTCTCGAGCTCCATCCCTGCAATCTGTGTTCCAGCCTCTCGATAATTGGTGTCCACCCGCGGGTCCCCAAGGATCTGTCCGATAGTGGTAATCCCAAGTAGGTGATCAGTAGAGTACCACAGGGGGTGTGTAGTTCCTCGTTGCAGCTGGCTGCCTCCTCTGCTGACATTCTGAAGGGGATGAAGGATAATTTGGCGTGGTTTATCTATAAACCTCTAGCCACCCCAAAAAGCTCCACCATGATCGCAACCCGTCGTGCCTCTCCCACCGTGCCCTCTATGAAGAATAGGGTATCATCCGCATACTGTAAGAGTGGGATTGCACTATCTGTCGAGCTCCCCGGCGAGAAACCCCTGATGATACCAGCAGTGCATGCTGATAGTGTGCACCGAGCTAGAGCATCAACAGCCAGTACGAACAACATAGGTGCTAGGGGGCATCCCTGCCTGACTCCTCTTTGTGGATGAACCCAACCTCCTCTCGGTCCCGTTGACCAAAACTGAAAAAGAGGCTGTGGAGATGCACCACTTCATCCAGGAGATCCAGATTGGCGGGAAACCCCTCATAGGTAATGAGTGCCATAAGAAAGGCTAGGAAATTGAGTTGTAGGCCTTAGAAAAATCAACCTTCCAAAGGAACCCTTGTCTCCCTGTGCGTCTCCATGCTGCGAGGATCTCTGTAGTAATGGTGTAGCCATTGGTGATGGATCTGCCACTAATGAATGTTGACTAGACTGGGTGGATCAAATCCTCCAGCACGTCTCCGAGCCGGTTCGCTAAGGTCCTAGCCACAATGAGATATATGGCATTGGACAGTGCGATCGGTCTGAAATCCCCGATATCCTCTGTTGGTACCTGCTTGGGGAGCATGAAGAGCAAGAACCGGTTTAGACGTTCGAAACCTTGGTTTCCCCTAGTGAACTCCTAGATGACTGCCATAACATCCTCCCTCAGCATAGGCCAGGGCTCTCTGTAAAAAAAAACTTGGAAACCATCAGGGCTTGGTGAGCCGTCGCCATTGAGGTCGTGCAATGCTTGCACCATCTCTGCCTCCGTGACAACCTATGACAAAGAAAAAATGTGGTTGTCAGATAAGCGGGGGAGGCCCCATGTAGACCATCGCCACCTAGGTGATGGTGGTTTCCCCGAGGTCGCCCTGAAGTGAGCGGTGATGGCTGCCCCGATCTGCTCGTGGCCAGTAACGATCAATCCTTGCACTCCAATCCAGTCGATCCTGTTCGACCTGCGCCGGCCGCGCGCGTACAGGTGGAAGAACCTGGTGTTGGCGTCTCCCTCCCGAAGCCATGTTTGTCGGGAGTGTTGCCTCCATTGTACCTCCATCTTCTTGTCCTCCGCCTCTACGACCGCCTGGTCTTGTCGACGCTCGACGACCTCCTCCGTGGTGAGGTCTTGGGAGTCCTCAACCTGATCCAGGCGGGAGACCCCTGCCAAGGCCTCTGTCCGTCGTCTCTCTTTGTTGAGGCGAATCTGTCTCTGGTGTCATCTGAGGAAATCACATAGTGCGGCTAGTCGTGCCGCTAATGTCCTCGTTGCGGAGTCCAGCGGCGGTGTGGCGAGCCACCTCTCCATAACCAACTCTCTGAAGCCCTCCTGCATGAGCCATGACCTCTCGAATCTAAAGCATGTGGCGGTGAGTTGCCCATCGTTGGATAGCCACATGAGTGGGGTATGGTCTAAGAAGGGTCTCTCCATCGCCTGAACCTCTGCTAGCTGATGGGCCTCCGCCAGTTCGACCGACCCCAGGAAACGGTCTGGCCTCGACCGAGCCAAGGGTGAGGCTGTACTCCTCCATGTGAATCTGCAGTTGGTCGGCGGAAAGTCCACTAGTGACTGAGTGGCAATGAACTCCCGGAAATCTTCTCTACCCGCATCTCTGTTGGCTCGTGGCCTAGGGCGGTCGTCAATGTCAAGGGTGACATAGAAGTAGCCGCCGATCAGCCATCTTGCCGTGGATAGCTGTGAGCGGACGGGGCGAAGCTCCCCCCAAAGCTCCTCTCGTAGCGCCGCGGGCCATATACGCAGGAGATCAAGTACTCATGCCCATCCGGACGGCGGCCGATATGGACGAAGATGGTGAACCTCTCCCTCCAAGTAGCGATGACCTCGTATTCCTCTAAGCGCCATCCGATGATACATCCCCTGGACCGTCCCACAACGTCAAGGTTGATGTGTCCATTTATCCGTGCTCTGTCTATTTGGCCCCATGTGTGGTCATTACAGTTGTTCAGCTTGGTTTCCTGGAGGAGGACTAAGTCTGGGGCCCACGAGCTCAAATATCGTCCGAGTGAGGTCCGGACTCGCCAAGGTCGCGTACATTCCAGGAGAGAACCTTCATTGAGCAACTGTGTTGGCCCTCGAGGTCCTAGAGCGGGTATGCACTCCCTCATGACCCGACCTCGTGTGCGTTATGTTCTTCGTGTGGCGTTCTCGGAAACCAGCTGCCGCGGCCACAATTGCCACCTCCGAAGACTCATGGCTGTGTAGCGGGTCTCTCAGCGCCGAAGCAGAGTTCATCTGAGCGTCGCCCACCTTGGGTGTGTAGGATCTGGAATGGCACCAAGAGGGGGGGTGTGAATTGGTATTTTAAAACTTTTGTTCTTCTTAACTAAAACTAGATGTGTTAAGTTCAGCGGAAGCAAACAAGTATGAATATAAAACACAAATAGAGATAAGAGTAAGAAGAAGAACAAACACACAAACAAACACAGGGTTTGTTATCGAGGTTCGGCCGAACTCTTTGGCCTACGTCCCAGCTCCGATCTTCTCCCACGAGATCTTCGGAGTTCACTATCTCCTTCTTCAAAGGGCGAAGGCTCCCTTACAAATCTCCTTTCTTTGTACTGAGGACAAGGAGAACAACCTCTT
>LTAE01015786.1:0-10017 GCA_001647135.1 Pontederia paniculata
TGACTAGTTAGTGGTTCATCAACGCATAGTGATCACTCGGGCGTGCGACTCAGCTAGCATAGCTATCAAGACTTCCTCCTAAGGTCCTTCATCGTTTTGGGGCTTTCCATGGGGCGCGCCCATGGAAACGGCGACGCACGCCTGAGCCACGGAAATGTTTTCACCACTTAGACATTTCCCCTCATTGTGACTGCCTTAGTCACTGCCTACATCCTCTGTTTCATCAAGGCATGCGACGAGCATCGACGCATGTACGAGCCAAACTCTTAGGGCGTTATAGTGGGGTGCATTAGCAGGCATCAAGAGGGCAATAGCTGAAGGATACCGAGAGGTTATTCTGGAGGTGGATTCCCAAAATCTGGCGTAGATCATAAATGGCAAAGTAAAACCGCCCTGGCGACTTTCAAATGTAATAGGGGATATATCAAAATTCTCTGAACTTTTCGAATTTTTTGTATGCCAACATTGCTTTCGGGAAGCGAATAGGGCAACTGATAGGTTAGCAAATTTTGACAGGAAAGCACCTGCAGATCTTTTGTGGGGGAGAAGGCCCCCCTCCAGGCTTATCTAAAATTATGTATCAAGACTTGTGCGCATTACCCGCGTTAAGATAATTAATCATCTTTTTTTAAAAAAGAAAAAAGGTTCCTAGCCATATGAATAATAAGTTAATTGTCTCTAAGAGAGTATAATAACTTAGTTATGTGGAGCCAGTGCCTGCACGTGCAAGCGCAGGCAGACACATGGCTCCACCCTTGATCAAGATTAAATAATATATATATATATATACTTAAAATTAAATTTAACTTTATTATTTTAATTAACCTGTTTATCAAATATTGATCGACTTTGGACTGTCCAAATTTTTTTAATTTGGAGTTTGATACAATTTGACTGATTAGATTATCATTTTTGTTTATAACTACTATAATTTTTATCCTATTTTTTCTTAAATGTACATTGTTCTTTTATTAGAAAATAAGAATTATATCATATATATTGATATATTAGTTACCAATCTGATCAGATTTAAGAAAATTACTAAATTTATCCTTATATTTATTTATTTTTCACAATAACTGAAGCTTGAAAAGTTTGTTTCGGACTTGGTATAATTTATATTTCTAAATCATTAGGAACTTGAATAGTTTTCTTCTTGATAAGATTGAATAGATTTTTTTAGGTGAATCAGTCTTTTTTGGAATAAATGATAACTTGATATTCGGTATATTTCAGGAACAATTTCCATATTAAGCCGCAGGGACGGATCGATGCAGCCCACCAGATTGGGCACTGGCTATATAATAAACAAATTAATTAAAGTTCATTTAAAAAACTTTTAAGGTATAATAAATAAAAAATGATATAAAAAGAACTAAAACTTTTTTATATTTTAATATATAATAAAGAAAAATGATATATCATATATAGAATGAAATTTACAAAATATTCAATAAATATCATAATAAGAAAATATAACTATATTTTGAGTCTAATTTTCTTCGTCAAGAATACTTCATTTTCTTTTTAACTTACAATTTTCATGCATTATCAATTTAATACAATAAATAAATCAATGTAAATTATATCTTTCTATCGGTGATCCAATATTTAAATCAAAGGTCTAAAATAGTATAGTGGGTGTTAGCTCAATGATATAAGTTGAGATGCGAAAGCTAAAATTCTGAGTTTGAACTTTGAGACCATGTTCCATTCTCGAATTGGATTAATTATGTATTATTAGTCTAAATAAGCTTAAGAGAAAAAAATCGATATTATTTACCTTTGACAAATCAATATAATATAATTATATGTTAACTAATAAGTTTGATACTTACTAATTGAAAAAAAAATCCAATTTTATGATATATATGTAGAGAGAAAATGAAATGTATAGCACATCTTTGAATACTATTGATGAAATTAATATTATTTTTAGTGAGATACATATGTTTTATTACACAACAAACAATCATTCAAATGTATACATTTTTTCGAATGATTTTTACTTTACTTTATAACCACATAATAATCGAACTTATAAATCTTTATATGCATGATCATTTTAATCGGCTACCATAAATTTTCCTAATAATTCACTAACTTGGACGATATTTTTTCCATCCTCAAAATCTATGTGGACTTCTTTATCTCTTTATCACATACATTCTATTATTTATTTTTTTTCTCTTTTCCTCCACATCACCAATGAAAATAATAATAACTTAATAAAATTGTAAAACATATAACATAATCTTCTTCGTTGTTAAATAATAATGTCGATATTTTGATCAACATTCGTTATTAATTATATTCTCTCTCCTCCACATCATCAATAAAAATAAAATAATTTAATAAAATTGTAAAACATAAAAAAACAAAAACAAGTTGTTGCATCCACTTCCGACAGTCGAAGGAGAGAGAGAGGAACGAGTGGCTGCCCCGTCATCACCGGGAGAGAGAGGGGATCATCGTCCCCCTCCTCACATTCCTTTGTCACCCAAGACTGAGGACGAGGGGGATACCCCCTTTCTCTCTGAGTCGAGGAGATTGAGTGGGGGGCGCCTCTCCCCCTCCTCTCCCTATACCGACCCCCTCACTCTTAACGAGGGAGACAAAAGGGGGAGAGGGCAGACAACCCCCTCACTGCTGTAAAGGTTAGCAACCCAATGACTTTTTTTATTTTAATTATTAATTAATAATTTATTGATGATGTGGAGGAGCGATAAATATTAAATATTAACATGACAAGGACAGAAGGGTGTCCATGTAGAAGTTAACCAACTATTAACCATCAAAATGATGAGACAGTCCATATCAAAGGCTCAAAATTTTTAGGAAAATCTAATTTTCTTTTTCATTTCTACTTTCTTTCTTCCTATGATACGCTTTATTTTTCCTTTCCTTTTTCTTCATGCACGATCATATGAAAAGTCACTACTCTTATTTCTCATAAACCTAGATGTAAGTCACGTCGTCGTGGTTCAAGTAGTTATCTTCTTGCCCTTATGATTGGTTGTATGAATTAATGATATGATTGTCTTTGGGATCAAACGATAACTGTGGACTTTGAATTTTTGATGATTTTTTTCGTGGATTTTCTGTACTTGTCTTTTAAGGATTTACGGATAATATTATTGCAGATACTGAAACCCTCATGTTCATTTCTTTATTATTAAGTGGTGTGAACTCTCATTCAGAGCAATTGGTCCCTTTAATTTTGTTATATTCTATTCTAATGAGATTATATGGTTCAGGTTTGACCCATTTTATATCATGTACTTATCATTTGAACATATTTCTAACAACGTTATGTCGATTTTTTTTACAAATATTAGAGTTAGTTTTATTTTGTGTCCCGATTATTATAGTTTGAATTTGAATTAATAAATTATCATAACAATCTTTTGTCGTGTCCCGGCGTCGGGCTTGAGGCGTGACATATCATGTTTTGAAGATTTTAAAAATTAGATGACTATTGAGTTACAACAAAATTTGAGGATGTCCATGTAGACTAGCTGACTATAACAGATTAAGATTATCATGTCTGCAAGATTTTAAAAATGAGATGATCATTGAGTTACAACAAAGTTCAGTGACCGTATACTAAGAAAAAAAAACCAAGTTGAATGCTGTAAATAATATAAATCTTTATTATTTTTTCAATTACTATTAGTATTACTTCTATCATTAATTTGTTTAGTATCTTAAAATAATTAAAAATAAAAACTAACTTTACCATTAATTAATTGTTTATCATCATTATAAGGTTACGATATTGGTGGGGTAGACTTGTCGATCTTTCTAATTTGATTTGGGAAAACATTTATCATAATTTGATGATTAGATTACTCGAATTTTTTGTCAATTTATTTTAAATCATTTGTTATGTATTATTACTAAAATGTGATATCTTTTTGTTAATTTGTTTCCGTCCAAAAAAAAAATGCCATACATACATTGAAACACACATTAAAATTAACCCAAAAAAGGATGCAACACATGATTTAGCCAAAACGAAGACTATTTTAAAAAAGTTCAATTTCGGCGGTTGCTATTTTTTGGAAAATTTAACTTTTCAATTCAATTATAACTAAATATATTACATTGACCAACATAAAAAAATAAAATATTAGTACTTGATATAACTGCACTAAAATATTCAAATCCAACTTCTCGCCCGCCGTCTATAGTTGGACCCCTTCGAGCAGATGGCGCATGCAGCGCCGGGCCGACCCGTCAGCTCCTTCGCGAGTAGACAAAGAAGGGCGTGCTGAGATCGAGCTTGTGCATGGAACTCCTCGGCACGACAACGAACCTGGCGTTAGTGCTTACAGGCAACTCATCTTCCTCTCCATCGTGATCCCTCCGGCGGTACTTGTTCCATTGCAGAACCGATATTAAGCATGTAAATAGGAAGATAATGGCGCAGATTGCCAACACTATAAGTACGTACTTCACTCCGAAAGCCATTATTTTGTATCCGAAGCTACTCGTTTCTTCAACTTTAAGACCGTCACTACCGTTGTCTGCCATGTCTTCGTTGATATCAATTGACGACAAGTTTTCGGCAGTCCAACAGGATGGTGATTAAACGGAGAACGTACAGGGAACGATGACGAGTGATCGGCGTCGAGAGTAACGGTCTACGAGAAGAGGAGGATGACGATCAAGTGGCCGGCGACGAGCAACGACGAGCTGTGGACAGGCTTTTCCTCAGGCAGGAGACATGTAGCCATCGACGTGCATGGGATGGGATATTTATAGCTTCCAGAGATGCTGATGGAAAGAGTTCGCTTCGCTTCCGACTCGGTATATTATGTTTCTAAATCGAGTTCGAATAGGAACTGGACAAATTTTTTTTCTTCAGATTACTCGATTTTGAATATTTGGCCGAATTAAAGAAGATATCGGAATTGACTGTTGAGGAGATTTGGGCCCAAACGGAATAAAAACATTCAGTTAAATCATTTTTTTATAAATTAATGTTTTCAATTACTACTACTATTTTCTATTTTTAGCTTACCTTATTAAAAAATTAAAATTTTAACTATTATATTAATTTATTTTTATTTAAATTTATCGGATTTGTTTGGACGAATTCGATTAAACCATTTCAATTTTGAATAGAGATTTGGACCTAACGGAATAAAAATATTCATTTAAATCATTTTTATATAAATTAGTGTATTTTCAATTACTAGCTACTATTATTTTTTTTATTATTGGCTTACCTTATTTAAAAATTAAAAAGTTAAATATTATATAAATTTATCTTTTAAATGATCATTTATCCTTTTTTTTTTCATATCATTAGTTTTTTAATTATCATTTTACGTTTAATCTTCTTTGTATATTTATCTTTTACATTTAATTTATAAATCATGTTTTTCCCTTAAATCTTGCTTACCTCGTCATCTAGTTAGCAATTGATTTAAGCTTTATAATAAAAAGTTAAGGAATGTATTAGAACATAGCAAGAACCAATACAAAGACATGCAATGATTGGGTTAATATGACCTAAGTTTACTCTCCTAAGTTCTAACTCGTCGCCGTTGATCTTATTTATCAGTATACGATATTCTGTTACAAATATTAACATTTTGCTGATCAAAGTCCAACCGCCTCAATTACAATTTTCAACTAGTGAAATTGTAACCCTCCGGATTTTCAATTCCTAAAATATCATTGTAACTGAAAATCAGATCCAAAATCTCCAATATTACGCAATTCAAAATCTCAGATAGGTTCAACGAACCTAGACACTTTTATTCCTTCCCTTCCCATTAAATATCCCAACCGGTCCTAATTTCTCTCTTTTCCCCATTCTCTATTATTCAAGAAAGAAAATGATTCCGAGAAAGAAGACAAAGTCAAATCAAGGTTGGAGAGCGACGTCAGGAGAAGGATCGTCGTAGATGATGCAGGAAGGGATTGAGGACGAACGGGACGACGAGCTTATAGGCTAACAAGTATGTAATATGGTGGATCTCTTTAGAATAGATTTTCATGATAGAACAATGCATGCTAAGGTTGATTATGATATTATAATGAATTTTATATAATGATAAGATGCCATGGATTCTAGTTTTTAATCCCCATGACGAATATATGATGTTCTTCCCTACAAAAGTTTCTCTACATGATGTAGATTGATTAGAGATAGATCCGTTCATAAATATAAGATGTATATAATGTAGATTTTAAGGCCAAAAATTATAGAAAATGTAGTTTAATGAATCCTCATATGATGAAACACAGTGTAAGGAAGAAACCAAGAAAGAACAAGGGAAAAAAGGGCGAAATCCGCCCAGGAAGCCTCGGTCACAGTCGTGACCAACTGGTCACGGGCCATGACAGACAGACAGGACACCCTTCCGTCACGACCGTGACACACTTGTCACGGGCCGTGACAGAAATTGACGCACAAATCTTCCTTACGTCACGATCGTGACCATCTAGTCACGGGCCGTGACATTGAGATTCAGGAGAGCTACCCTTAGGCCACGGTCGTGATCCACCTATCACAGGCCGTGACGTGAGAGCAGTCACGAACCATCGAACTGGTTGTCCGGTCACGGTCGTGACTGCTATGTCACGAGTCGTGACATGGTCGGGAAACAACCCTTCGGTCAGTCGTGAAGATTATCCGTGACAAATCGAGCGAACGACATGTCTTCGGTCACGGCCGTGACAATTTTGTCACGGGCCGTGACAAACGAGGAATCACGCCGGAGCCGCGACGCCGGTCGAGCGGACCAGGATCTTTCGGTCACGGCCGTGACAAGTTTGTCACGGGCCGTGACCATGCTAAAGGAAACACCGGTCATGGCCGTGACAAATCTATCACAAGCCGTGAAGAGCCGTCACGGGCCTTGACGAAGCCATCATGGGTCGTGACCGCCGATTAAAGATATTGATCTGTTATTTTAATCATTGATGCTGTGAAATTCTTATGTAATCTTAAGGACTAATATGTGGACAAGATAAATGGTCAATCATCCAAACAAAATTAATGATGAGGTCACCATGCATTGAATGATTGGGAGCGCAGCGTTAATGATGATGGGGGACTGATAGATCAGTTGTTACCTAGTTCCTGTTGCCTGACCTTCTCCCCGCCTTGCAGCAAATGGATTTCTCGAGCATCCTTTTCGGTCGTGACTTGTGCACCCCCACTGACCTATTGGTGAAGCCTCTAAAGACTCATGAGCCATTCAAAGTCACAACAAAGTAACCCTCAAAGTCACCTCAAAGTAATTAATGAGATAAGAAAAAACTTAAAGAAGATAACCACTTGGCTTAATACTTGCATTGAGCATATTGCATTAGATGCTAAGGATGGATGAACAATGAATGATGTGTTATATCCTAAGTATAAGAAAGCTAATGTATGTAAAGAAAGGAAAGATAAAGTAAAGATGATGAATTAATGATGATGATGATGTGGAGTAATGAATATTTGACCATGAGTCATGCTTACTTCTTATGTATACGCTCAGAGTGATTGATGTTTGACTATATGTCATAGCTCACTCATGATGCAAGAAAGTAATNTGTAAGAAAGTAAAGATATGTATGATGTTTTATGATGACCCTCATGGATGATTATTGATGATTAATTATGATGATATAAATTAAGTTTCATGCTTTTATTCTATCATGAAAAATACCTTTCTATTGTGCCTTACATATCTGAGCTTTATAACTCATGGTGGATTTTGTTTTCCCCTACTTTGGATCCTGCAGTTCAGTGATCTCAAGTGTCATGGTTACTGGTGGTGCTTGCGACGACAGATGTTCGTGATGATGATACTGGATGCACATGAGTAGTGGTCCTAAGTCAAGTTGTCTCTAGTTTATTTTCTTTCCAAAAGATGCAATAGTTATTTCTGAGACAAATTATGTTATGTAAGACTCACAATTAATTTATGATATGAAAATAGTTTTCAATTATTTATATACTCCACATCTAGTTGACCAGTCTTAGTGTCAACCTTAAAGTCAAAGTAATGTATGAGGTGTAACGCACTCGGGAGAGTATCCTACCATGTGGCAGGGTGATCTTTTGGGGGCGTTGCAGTTATGGTATCAGAGCCTAAAGTCGGGACTCTCTTGACGTCCCCATTGTAGATAGAGTCTCATGTGCAAAGCATCACGAACAATCGCAGCACCAACCAGAAGTAAGTTTCTTTAATGCACTACTACTATTATGATTGAATGATTATTCTATGATGTATGCAAGTAGATGACTGTTAGATGTGTAGTTAACCATCAGGTTAGAGCCATCCAAAATCAAGAAGAACTTTCATCTCCTATGTGATGTCTAGGAGAACATTAGAACTTTTACAATAAAATATCTCTAAGATATGAAATGGACCTCAAGAGACTAAGTGATGAATTTATCACCTAACATGTAATATTTAAATTGAGATATTGTCCCATTGATTTTAAAGAGGTCATATGAAGGAATGATTGTATTTGTCCCACACTAAGAGTTTTCATGTGGTAAAACTAAAATGACTTAATAGAATATTAGATTAAGAAAAAGAAAATTAGTGATGCCACACAACAAGTAACAAACAACAATTAGATGCCCCAAGATAATGAGATTAATGGGGTTCAGTGATTAAAATAGATATGAAAGATGATCCCTAAATAATTCTCATAGAAAATAGTGTTACCTTGGTGAAGGACATATTATTGAAATAATGATATGATGTCACACCATGCCAATTAATGGTATGACCCGATTCCTAAGGAGGTTATTCGGGGACATGATGAATCAAGAAATGTTTTTAGAGAAGTAAAGATTATTAATGTGATTCTTGTAAAAGAAAAAAATTATGCTGACATTACAGTATGGAAAGATCAAATTATTGATTGAGAGTACGACTATAGAATTTTAAAATGTTTAGATGATTATAAGTGTTGAGAATTTCATAGGAAGAGTTAGGAGAAGAGATTTCTAAGGAATGCTATAATTATTTAAATTGAATGCTTATGGAGATAAAATTATGAACAAATAATAATTGAGAAGTATGTAGAATTTTCGATAGATTAGATAGATGGTCTTAAATTTTGAAAGATTTAAGTGGATAAGGTTCGAAGAAGTATAGCATTAAGAAAATAGAAATTTTCAAATTCCATGCCTGTAAAAGAAATAGGGGAATTCTAAATAAACGATGAATGAATGGATCAAATGATAGAAGTTGAAATTTTAAAATATATTCAAGGAACTTAATGCTTGATTTGATCAAGAGAAATTTTAGAAACTAAATAATGATCGGGTACGTAATGGATTTCTCATAAGTGGTAGAAATTAAGATTTGAAGGATGTACTATGATGACTCAACATGCGACGAGATTAAGAAAGAATTAATTATTTCAGTCTGCAAACTGTTAAGATTGACATTAGATGAGGGTAGCCAAGTGTGATCTATAGCATGATCCTCAACAACTAAGGAAATGTTAATAGTCTCACATCATAATCTAATTATGATAGTTATGTTGTTCTCAATTGGCGATGTCAAGTTGCTACCACAAATAATCAATATGGTACCAAGAAGGATTCATAAAAATAGAGAAATGAAAAGAACATGATCGAACATGATTTGATTACTCATATTGATGAGACCTATACAGGTCATATTGAGATTCTTTCTCGCATAATGGATCATGGTATAGACGAACCAAGATAATATTGTCTAAGGTAAGTGATAGTAAAAGGCACACATGTACAAATGAGAGTGTGCATGCCCTTTGATTAAAATGACTACCAAATAGTCCATGACCACAGTCACATGTAGGAACATGAAAAGAATATATTTTTCATCCACCCATGATGTATGTTGAACAGTTAGATCAAGAAGTCTAACTTTTGCAAGATCAAAGGTCTCCCAAGTTTAGAGTGAAAAGTAAGTCATGATTAGATAAGTGAATCTATATCATGTTTGATCTTAGTTAGGAATCTTATAAATTTACTCTAAAGAGATATAGTGAAAGTAAACTTCTTAC
>LTAE01015790.1:0-10013 GCA_001647135.1 Pontederia paniculata
AGTGAGAGCATTGAACGATAGAAAGCCTTAGTTCCCCTTCTGCGATTCGAGTGAAGAATCCGGGATAGAAGGGATTGAGAGATCTGAGTGAACTTGTAAGAGGTTGTCTTCTTGTCCTCGAGAAAGAAAGAAGAAGTTTGTAAGGGAGCCTTCGCCCTTGAAGAAGGAGTTAGTGATCTCCGGAGATCTCAGGTGCGAGAAGACCGGAGCAGGGACGTAGGCCAGGAGTTTGGCCGAACCTCGTCAACAAACCTTGTGTTTGCGTGTTTGTTTATTTTTCTCTGATCTCTCTCCCTCTATCTACTTGCCTTTGAATTTATATGCTTCCGCTAAATATAATTCACCTAATCTATCATAAAAAAAGTAATAAAAGTTTTTATACACCAATTCAACCCCCCCTCTTGGTGTCATCCAGATCCTATAGTGCCTCCACATTAATGATGAGTTGGTTTTGCATGAGGAGTCTCTTTTCAATGTTATGCTCAATTGAAAAATGATCTCTTTGAGGTTGACCTTTTGATGTGAAAAATACATTAGAAGAAAATATATGTTAGCAAGTGTACTAATCTTTCAAGTAATATAATGTAACGAGTATAGATTTTTGATCCCATGAAGAATAGTTAATGGACTATCTAATTTCAAAGGTTAATAAGAGACAACATAGGTTCAGGTTTGGTTTAGTTCAAGAAATTAAAACATGTAAAAAGATAAAGTAAAGATTTACAATGATCATTAATGATGTCTAGGGCCTGAATGATGATAATAATTAGGGACAAACAAGTCCAGCCTCTGAAGTAAACATTGTAGAAAATAAAGCATATAATTGAATTTTTAGACGAGTGAAGAACAACTATGATATGACCCCTCTGAAGTAAACATTTTAGAAAATAAAGATTATGATCGTATTTTCAGATGAGTGAAGAACAACTATGATATGACTTCCCTTGTCGAGTGAATCAACTATCCTAAGCCTAGCAAAATTGGAACACTCTTACCAACTCTAATCTCATATTAACTAAACTAAAGGATGCATGAACTTGTGTCCGTAGGCTATTGAATCACCCTTATCGGGATAACCTATCAGATCGCAAATATAATAGTCCTTATCGGATCAACTAGATAGGTCATGCTTTCATAATGTAATTGATTACACCTGCCAGTTCATAAAACATTATCATGAAAATAATGAAATAGCAGATAATGAAAACTAATAAAATGTGTTTAAAAGCATGTCCTAGCAATTAAATTATTACAATTCATAAAATAAACGATAAAAAGTGCTTGTTTAGAATTAGAGAATACATAAATTTATCCCAACATAAAGGTAGAACGAAAGTATACTCGTTTGGATGTTTTAGAGAAGTTGCTCGATCTTCTATCTGAGTGTACCGCATATGCGACGTCTCAGCAATCAACCTTCTAAGCAATTCCGCGCTTCTAGCTTCAAGTTGAAAACTACCAATTTTCCTATGGAACAACAACATGATTTGGCTAAAAATTATCGTTCTCCTATTCTTGATGCTAAATTCTTGATGACTTGTTGGTCATCTTATCTATCTTATAATAACTAGGTGGAGTTGTGTTAATTCATCCATAACCTTTCACAATCCATGGCTGCTCCAACAAAGAGACACTTAGACTTGCAATCAAAGTACGTCAACATATATACCCAATAAAAGAATACTTTGATATATAAAGCTTTCTCCTAATTCACAACCATTCTTTCTCAGTCTATGTTATATCATGACTCTGATTGGGCGAGTTGACCAAGCATTAGACAATCCGTTATTGATTTTTCTTATTACTATTAGAGATAATCCAATTTTCTAGAAGTGAATGAAACAATCCTATGATAACATATTCTTATGCTAAGGCAAAATATCAAGCATTAGCACAACAAGTAGAGAACATCTTTAGATTTGTTCACTTCTCAATTCTTTGCACATCACCATTGAGCAAAGCAACCAATGAAGCTCCGGTGCAAATAATAAGTCTGCTATATGGCTAGCAGTTAATCCTATCTTTAACAAGCAAGATGAATTAAGTAAATCGATATCGACTGCCATTTCATCCCATATTACATAAAGTCTAACTAAAACTTTTTCCATTACTTAATTTCCAATGAAATTTCTAGTGGCAAACATCTTCATAAAGGCTCTTCTTAGGATCACTTTCATTTACTCCTTTCCAAGATGGGCATTCAATGTTTACATGCTCAATCTTGAGGGAATGTATCAATGTATATGATTGTTTGGCACTACAAAAACCCAAGTATAATTTAGGTCAACTTCAATTCAGTTCATAACAAACAATCTCTGAATTGATTCTTGAACCATTCACATTACATTTAATCATCATACAATTACATTTTAATTTTATTTTTTTATATATTATTATGAAATTACATATTGAATATATTATAGGGTTATTTCCATAATGCTCGAACTATTGTAAAAATCTAGATCTAACCCTAATGAATAAAATTGAGCAGAAGTAGGTCTAAACTTTTTTCGATTGGGCAATTTAATCCAATCATCTAGTATTGAATTTATTCAAATTATTATTATTTATTAAATTACTAATTTACCCTTCTAATTAAAAAAAATTATCCACTCTCTCACCTTCTCTCTCCTCTCTCTCACATGTTCTCTTCTCTCTCTGCTCTCATTTCTCTCTCTAGTCAAGTGCTTGCCTACGCGTGCAAGCGAGCTCCAATGCTCGGCTGCACATGCAGGTGAGCAAGGGAGCTCACTTGTGCGCGCAAGCAAACATTGGGGCTCGCCTCACCTAAGCGCGCAGGAGAGCACGGGAGCTCGCTTGCACGCGCGCAGGCGAACATGCCCTGCTCTGCCTGCGCACGCAAGCGAGCATTCAGAGCACACCTGCACTTGCAGGCGAGCGTTGAGGGCTCACTTACATGCATAGGCAAGCATTGGGGGCTTGTCTGCGCGCACAGACGAGCCATGCGCAAGCTTGCGCAGGAGGCGAGCTCGCCATGCGCGAGCTCATGTAGAAGGCAAGCTCTCCATGCACGAGCTCTCGCAGACGGCGGCATGCACGACCTACGCGAGCTCGCGCAGGCGAGCTCAGAGAGGGAGAGAGGAGAGTGGGCGAAAGAGAGCTCGAAGAGAGGAGAGAGCAAAAGCGAGAGAAAGAGGGAGAGTAAAAAGGGAACTTTGAGAGAGAGAGAGTAGAGAGAGAAGAGAGAACGAGCGGAGAGAGATGGAGAGTGAAAGAGAGATACACTACAAGAAAATTACTAATTTTTGAGGAAATATTGAAAAAATCCGTCAGAAACCCAGTTTATGACGGAATACGAACATCAGAAAAACGCTCGTTGTAAAAGAATTTCTAACGGATAAAGACCCATCAGAAATTCTGAGGGAAAAAGCTATCAAAATCTCTAATGGGCATACAACCCGTCAAAATTTTTGACGGGCTTCAGGACCGTCATAATTTATAAGGGGCTTAGGCCCCTCAAAAAATTCTGAAGGAATATTATTCCGTCAGAAATATTTAAAAAAATAATAATTTAAAAAAAAAAGTTTTTATATTAATTAAAATATATTATATATTTCTTTCTAAATATTTAATTTGCATATCATTATCCTCATCGGTATATTCAGGAGTTTTCCTTTTCATCATCAATCTCATCATTTCTTTTATTTCTTTTCTTTGCGCACGCCAGGCTTGTTCCATCTGCATTTCAAATCGCTGTTGAATCTGTTGTTCAATTCGTTCTTGCATCTATTGTTTCATTTGCTTAATTGTTCATCAACACGTCGTTGTTTCTCTTCACTTGAATAGCCCGACATAGATTTGCATGTTGATCCTAAGTCAACATAAGTGATAGATTAACCTAAACCATAGACACGATTTTTGTTCGTGTCGACATGTTCCCTCCAAATTTCTCTAGTTGACTTTTGCATGCCTCTCTCTTGTGTAACTTGATTGATATGCTCTGCTTGTTTCGCTTTAAATCCTTCCTGAAATATAATTATAAATAAAAAATTAGATATAATAAAATATTGAATCAAATATTAAGAGATATTAATATCTTACATATGTGTTCTTTGCAAATTCTGAAACACAACCCTTATCTTTTCTGTGATGAGTTCTAAAAAAACTTCAAGTTTTTCATCGCGCTCCAATTCATGAAAGATATTTTATCAATAATTAATTCTGAATAAAAAATTTTAAGATAACATATTAGAATATTTTAACATAACATTCTTTGAGCGATGGTACCCTTAGAAATATAACCACCCGCATATAGGCAAGTGCCTTGTTCTGATATGCGATTAGCCTTCGCATTTTCACGTTTATTTTTGTAGTCCTCAGTGGACGATTTAGAAAGTAAGTCGATCCATACATTCTCGCCAATCCAATTGGGCCTAATTTGTGCGGCACGTGCTTCAAATAACATTGAAGACAACCTTTTTAAACACCGAGTGTTAAATGCTTTCCACATAACTTTATTATTCTCGGCATCCCACCAAACATCAGCCTTCAAAAATTAATGAATTAGAACATAAATTCAACATTCAATTAAAGAAAATTATAAAATAAACCTGAAATTCTCTAAACCACATTTGTCTGGTGGCAAGAGGTATTTCTTTTCAAGAAAGTCAAGATTGTTCATATCTCTGTCGAATAACTTTGGCCAAAGCAGCGACAACAGGTTTCAAAGGCACAAACCTACACACTAAATAATTAAATTGATGTATAAATAAATTATATTAATGATGCTTTAACTTACCCAGAATATCCATCGAGTTGCAAATATACCTTATATTGTTGATTCAACATAATCATTATCATTTGGAACTTGTGTCGGTGCATCAGCAAGATCGGGTGACGATGCGCTGGATAATGACTCATCATCATTATGTGTTGATGGGCATCTTTCTAATATTCTAACGCCCCAGGAAGAATTTTCTCGTTCCTGTTCAAAATCATTATCAGAACGATCAGATGATCCACCGGTTTGCCCTTTCCTTTCTCCTTGCGAAATCGGGAAAACATCTATAGAAAAAAGATATAAATTTTAAATAATATATACACAAATATGCATTTATAAAGTTCATCAAGCATAACCTGAAAATACTGAGGAGAATGACATTGTGTTGCATCTTCATTTAAACAGTCAGGAGAATGATATTCGTAACTGGGAAACCATTTCCTAATGTCTGGAGTCTCTTATAACAATAAAGAGAAAATATTTTAAACAACAAAAATGATGATTATAAAAATTATATAACAACCAAAATATTAACAATTAGACAATCATGAGAAGGTAAAGATATCGGATAGGAAATAACTTCATTAACTTCGTCTGGTGATGACGAGTGGTCAGACAATTCATCAACTTCATGTAGATGCATCCTTAACTATTACAAAATATAAAATAATTGATCCTTTAATACAAATACAAAGTCGAAAGATACAAAAAGTACTACAAAATAATTATTCATCAGTATCGAAGTTATAACATTATTCATATTCATTTTCTGAAGTGGATGAAATTTCATATTCATTTTCTTCGGTCAGATCATTTTCTTCATTTAAGTCAACATCATCATCTTCTTCGTTGTGATCAACATCGTCAACCTATTCAAATAATTGATCATCATCACATAAATCTTCAATTAAATCAGTGTCTACGATAGACTCGACGAAAGTAGTCGAGTAATTTTGATATGCAACTTCTAAAGCAACTTCAGTTTCCACCCGACTTCTTGCTCTAGTTTTTATTACCACCCACCATTGGAATTTGTCCTTCAACTTCTCTAGATAAGTAACATAGTAAACTTGTCTAGTTGATGAAGGAATAATAAAAGCATCAACCTTTCATAACATCTAGAATGACGAACTTCAATAATTTTATATTCTTTATGAATTCTTGTTCCTCTATTCTTTTTTGGATCGAACCACACACATTCAAAAAGAGTAACTTTATTTTCTAACCCTCCAGGATATACACAATGACATCCTTCAAAATACAGTAGTAATCATTTTCATTTGACCATCAGTCGAGCTTTTAACACATACATCGCTATTGATTGTCTTTTTTCCCTACGACCAATTATCCGTGTGAAACTTGTACCCATTCATGAAATAAATTGGCCAACTTGTGACTTATCGACTAGGCCCCCATGCTATATCATGTAAGTAGGGATTAATCGTCATATTTTGAGAATTGTGAACCTAAAAGTAAAAATATATAGTTAATGGGCACAAAGCTCGTCCTTTTTGGTGGATTGACAAGCCTAATTTGAGTTCTATTAAGTGGCCTATTGTGTTCTACTCTCTCTAGATTTCTTGTGCATCAGAAGTCATCTATTGAGTGTATATTTCGGCCAAGCCCTATTTAGTTTCAGCTTAGTTACATGATCCTAGTGTTATATAGCTTAGTTTGGTCTAGGTCTTTTCACTAGGCCTTGTCTATTATCCTTTTGGTTCAAAAACTTCTGGAGACTAATTTAAGCACTTTCTTTTGTCTGATTTCATTTAGATAATTAATTTTCTAATTTTCTATTTAGAATATTCATTTCTACAAGATGCCTACTATGAACTTTAGATAAAGAAGTTTGATGGCTCATCATGTTTTTGTCTCTTGCATATGAGGATGTTGACTCGTTTGATGAGAGAACACATGAAGAGTGCTATGATCAAAGCAAACCACGACGAGATGTCTGATGCTAAATAGCTGAAATTAGGAAATAAAGTTGTTTCGAAAATTTACCTTTGTCTCAGAGATGAAGGACTTTAGAATATCATTTTTGAGAAGACTGCTACAGTTGCATGGTCCAAATTACAAAGCCTTTATATGATCAAGTCTTTGACTAATAGACTTCGAATAATTCCTATATATTCTAATTATGTCAAAAGGTGCCTATCTAGATAAATATGTTGCATAATTTGGCCTAAAATAGTGTGAAAGTTGTATACGAAGATCAAACTTTGTTGTTGATACGTTCTTTTCCTCCTTTATACAAGTTTTTTAAAGATACCATGATTTATGGTAGAGAGGATATTTCTTTTAAGAAAGACAAAGCTAATTATAGACTAAGGAGAAGATTGACAACAACTTGGTTCCAATGGTAGCAGCCCCGCCCCCAATCAAGATGTTGGGTGATTTATTCGTAGAAGGAGGGTCAATGATCAAGGTGGTTACAAAAGTCAATCTATGGGAAGATCTAATTGCATATGACAATAAGAGTCTAGTGATAAGAGCTAATTGTCCAAAATTTAAGAAGAAGAAGACACTAAAGTCCTAACCTAAAGGATCTAAGATGGACACTGAAGAGATAGGCTATATTTTATGTATCACTACCACTAACATTGTTATTGAGTTTCTTGGAAGATGGCTTTTGGATACAAGTGCATCCCACATGTGACTCCTCATTGAAATAGATTTCCTGCATTTGTGTTGCATGATGGAAATGTGCTTTTAAAGGATGATCATCTGTGCAGGTGTGGCACCATTTAGATTAAGCTATATGATAGGGTCATTAGGTCATTTTAATTTATGATATTCAACATGTTCCCAGTTTGAAGAAGAGTTCAATCTCTCTTGGTATACTTGTGAAGCAAGAATTCAAATACATAGTGATGATGAAGTCTTCATGATTTTCAGGGCGCTCTCCTGTTTATAAAGGCTTTCAAGATCGACACATTGTGTTTGTTGGAGGGATACCATATTGTTACATAACCATCGATTGTCAGTCCTATCTCTAGTTCTTGTAATATTCTATTGCATCATTTGAGACAGTTATATTTCGAAGATGGTTTTGTCTCTTCCTTGGTAAAAATGTGTTTTGTCTACCAGTCTATCGGTCAATTGAACAAGTGGGAGAATTGTGTCTTCGGTATGAGAATTTCTTCAACACTATGACTTATAGTGAGAAAGCTAGTCTGGAACATGTTCAAGTTGATTTTAGGGGCCTTCTCAATTTCCTAGCAGAAGAACTAGATCTCAATATTTGCTAACCTTTGTAGATGATTTTTGGATAAACACTTAGATGTATGTTATGAAAGAGAAGACATGGAGAGAGATGTTTGGTGTCTTTAGGCATTTGAAGACTTTGGGTCAGAAGCAAACTAACAAGCGTATTAAGACATTATATGGACAAAAGTTCAACCAGTTTTGCAAGAGAGAACATATTTGGCGGGTTAGACTTGTAGGGATGATGATGAGGATTTTTGCTGAGAAAGATTGTAACGCCCCCAAATTTTAAACTTTTTGGGCGACATTACACATCATACATTATTGACTTGACTCTAGACTTTTCAGTTAAGAACCATGTCACATCAGTGGAAGACTAAACAATTTATAAAAGTCTACTATATTAAGATAAAAATGCTAAATTAGTCCAACATAAATGTCTAGACAATCTGACATAACATCATAATAATAACGAAGACTCCAAATAAATGAGTTTGAAGGTACAACCCAATAATAACCTACTACATCATCAACCTAAGACCAGAAGATAAGATGTGCAACTGTAGCCTATCATGAGCATCGCATGTGCACGCCACCATCATCATAAAGAGTACCTAATTCCCTCCAGGGTCCAGATGCAGGAGAGGCGAACCTCTTGTGAGCTAATGCCCAGTATGTAAGGCTCAAATAGGAATAAAATAAAATAGAATAATAAAATCATGCTTGGGAGAAACATCATGAAACACATGAAAATTATTATTCATTAGCATAGTTATTAATTCCTTTTTAAGGGTCAACATCATCATCATCATCATCATCATCATCATATGGTGAAGAGCTCTTCGTTACTTTTAAGGGATCCTCATGTACCTTCATGCGACATGACATCAGTGGTTGTACAGGACCACGAGCAGAATTCGTTGCACAGGTATAGGAGAGGACCGTGCAACTGGAACAGTGGTCAGCAGTGATTTGGAGTCACGCGCCCCAGGGTTTCATATTTTTCCNGTTGTACAGGACCACGAGCAGAATTCGTTGCACAGGTATAGGAGAGGACCGTGCAACTGGAACAGTGGTCAGCAGTGATTTGGAGTCACGCGCCCCAGGGTTTCATATTTTTCCTGCAAGTTACACCCCCTGTCCCCCTCATCATTCTGCTTTTTCTCCCGATTTTGCATTGAGTACATGAAACCCCGCCAATTACATCTTTTATCTTGGATTACTATAAGCACCTTATAGTGGTTACATCATCATCATAGTTAGGTAACATACATCACATTATGAATAGGAACGTCTGCAGGAGATCACATGAGACAGACCGCGTTGGTGAACACCGCTCGGGTTCGGTCACGCAAACACAACACGTGTTGTTGGACACGGTCCATATTTCCAAGAGAGGGATGTGCGCCGCACCATTTCCGACGTCGTCCGTGATCCGAAGAAAATGATCAACGTCGGGTTTGTAAAAACATTCCGGCAGCGACGAACCCGAATCCGATAAGGCATCGACTTCGGGTACGAGTCCTAACACGGTCTGTGTTGTCCAACACGGTCCGATTTGTTCTCCAGCGCAGTGGCAGAACTTAGGGTTTCGTCTGGGAGGGCGCGTCGCCAGGCGCGACCCGTGTCGGCGAACGCGGCTTACGTCATCATCACGGATGCGCCGCCTGACGCGGGCTGCGTCGGCGAACTCAGAAGAAAAATCCGTAACATCGATTACATATAAAACAGCCACGCCGTCGTTCTGATCCGTGTCGGAGACATGGCCAGGAATCGACGCTGGGCATGATGAAGAAGAGCGCACCGTCAACCTGGTCCGTGTCGGAGACACAACCAAAGTTTGACATTCGGCGAAAAGGAAAATCGTGTGCCGTCGAGCGCGATCTGCGTTGGCGAATGCGGTCCGTGTTCGAAGGACGTGGTCTGCGTTCATCTGTGCAGAATGCGTTCTTCGGTGAAAACTTGAGATCTACATATCTCCATAAAACATCGAAAAACATCCATAAAAACATTTAGAACATATCATCATCATTAAAAGCCAAAAACCCATGCATCTCAATCATAC
>LTAE01015793.1:0-10006 GCA_001647135.1 Pontederia paniculata
CCAAGAGAGCTTGAGCGATTGCATGTAAGAGGTTGTTCTCCTTGTCCTCAGTACAAAGAAAAGAGATTTGTAAAGGAGCCTTCGCCCTTTGAAGAAGGAGATAGTGAACTCCGAAGATCTCGTGGGAGAAGATCGGAGCGGGGACGTAGGCCAAAGAGTTCGGCCGAACCTCGATAACAAACCTTGTGTTGTTCCTGTGTTTGTTCTTCTCTTTACTCTTCTATTTCTATTTGTGTTTATATTCATATATATTTGCTTCCGCTGAACACAACACATCTACATTAAGTTAAGAAGAACAAGAATTTTTTAAAATACCAATTCACTACCATATAACATTGTTGGCCTTATAGCAGTGCGATAAAATTTTTCTTTAACCTTATGAGGCACTTTCTATCATAAAGAACTCCAGTAGCTTTCCTCCAATTACACCAATCAGCTTGAATTATATGGTTAATATTATCATCAATCTCACCATCTTGTCTTATAATTGAACCTAAGTATTTAAACTTTGTCACTTGAGAAATTGTATCATCTCATAACCTAACTTTCAAGTCACCTCTAAGTTGTCTATTTATGAAATTGCAATGAATATACTATGCCATATTCCTTATTAAACGAAAATTCTTTGACTCCAATGTGTTTCTCCATATTTCCAATTTTGCATTAAGCTCTTCTCTTGAATCCGATAAAGTATTATATCATCAGCAAAGAGCATGCACTTAAGTACCTCCTTAATGATACTTTCAGTTATAGCATCGACAATTAAGTTAAACAAATATGGGCTTAAAGATGATCCTTGATGTAAGCCAAATTTTATAGGAAATACTTTGGTCTCACCTCCTGGTGTTCTAAGTATAGTCAATGTCTCATCGTACATATCTTGTATAATCTTAATATAGGCAACACTCACTCTTTTCTTTTGTAAGACTTTACAAAATATATCTCTTGATACACGATCATACGTCTTCTCTAAATCAATAAAAATCATATGTAAGTCTCTTTTTCTACTTCGATACTTCTTTATAATCCCCCTTAGTAAATAAATTATCTTTGTAGTGGATCTTTCTGGCATGAACTCAAACTGTCTCTAAAAAATATTAGTCTCCATTCTCACCTATGATCAATCACTTTTTTTCATAGTTTCATTGTATAACTCATAAGCTTCCTCTATAATTTGCACAATTCTAAATATCTCCTTTATTTTTGTAAATAGGAGCTAACATACTTGTTCTTCAATCATCATACATCTTTTTTTATCGTAAAATCTCATTAAACATTTTACATAACCACAATACACATTTTTCTCCTAAATATTTTCAAATTTCAATCGGCATATTATCCGGTCCAACAGTTTCACCATTCGCCATTTTCTTAAGATCTTCTCTAACCTGCATAACTCTAATTTTACGATAAAATGACCTATTAACCTCACATTGACTAATAGTCAAGTCTTTCAACTCACAATGGGAACCTTCACATCTATCATTGAATAACTTATAAAAAATACTCTTCTAAACTATTCTTAATATCCTTCTCAGTGACTAAAATATTACAACTTTATTTTCTATGCATCTTACTTGATCAAAATCTCTTAACTCCTTCTCTTTATTTTTTACAATCTTGTAAATCCTTTGTTTCCCGTCTAAATCATTACATATAAATAAAAGGAACAAAATAGAAAACCAAATATGAATAAAATATATGAAGTATAGATTGTTAGTCGTTTGAAAATAATCCAAAGAAATTAAGAAAATAAAATTGAACGATATTCTTTTTTAATAAAATATAAACTTTTTTTAGACTTTGATTATTTATTTTCATTTTCCTCAGCCAAAGAAAAGGGCGGGAAGTGCTCAACTCGCCAAGATTTGCCAAACCCTTTGGCAACTTTATCCTGATGCCGAGATCGAACCTCTGATCGTCGGTATCCATGGCCGGGGATGTGGCCGTATATTTCTTTCCACGGATCCAATAGCTTGTCTCCAATAAGCTCCAATGATGCATAAAAACTGTCATTTGATGTCAAAATCCATTCTTTCTTGTTATTCCTTTTACTTATTTTATTGTAGCATTCCTCGTTATTCCAATTTGGTTATGGTTTGCTACGTTGTCGTCAAGGCTCTTGATTGTGTTGAATAGTAAAGGGGATAGTCACTTATAAATCAATGACCATCTTCATATTTTGTCCATGTGAAACAAACCTTTGGCCTCTTGTTAGGCCTACATGTAAAACTTGCTTCGAGAATTAAACTTGCACGTGACACCAATTGAATAGAACATACTCTCTTGTCACAAGAAGACTTGTATAGTTAGACATGCATATGATAATAATTCCATTGTAATGAAAACTTGCGGAGCATAAATGTGCTTTTGCTTTGGAATCATCCAAGTTATTTTATATTGATATCTTGTGAATAACTGTTGCAAATTATATTTAAGTAAATTAAATACTTCTTAGGTATAATTGGCTTGATAACTTTTTGTGATTTCTGAAAGTATTGTGTACTTAACCAAATTCACTTGATCAGGATTTTTTCAAGAAACATAGATCACACTTTAATAAATAAAAGGATTTCGATTGGTGCAGCTGCTAAAACAAATTTTCCTCAACGCAGTTCAGGACCTTTGATGTTAGTTTCGAGAGTTTTATAGTGACTAATCTTTATCAATTTAGGTCGCACGTTTGATTACAACGGATAAAACTCCCACTAAGTACATAATAGGCAAAGATTTTGAGTATTTTGAATATATTATAAAGTTGTGTTACTCAGTTGAATCTTGATCCAAGTCTTATGATCATATGTTGTGAGAAAAGCTTGAAATTGCTAGTTGCCATCCAAATGCTTTTATGAGGAAATAAACATTTTCTTTCTTGGTCCTGGATCATGGTTCCTTACATTTTATATGCTTTATTTCAGCTGACAAATAGTTGTCTTTCTGCTTGCTTAAATAAGTTCATTATACACGTGCAACCACTAACCTCTAAATTTGACAAGTCAAATTCAACTAGAAATTTTATTATATAATAAAAAAATAGAAATGGTGTAAACCTATTATCTCAATAACAAAAATACAACTTATGAACAGAAACAAAATTGAGTCTCCTTTCGGCTCCTATAGTTTTTTTTGGCTGAATTGAGTTGTTCAATTTACTTAAACTAGAAATTACTAAAGAATAATCAGATTTCTAATTTTAAATGTATATATATATATATTTATAAGTATATATATTGTGTTGGGTAAATTTTACAGCGCATCGAAAAAGTCACCCAAATGCCTCTCAAATTCGACAACGGCGGCACACATTAAAAATAAAATAATATTAATCGGTTCTGTTTTATTCATTCGTTTGTTCTCCTTCCTTTATAAGATAATATTAATTTTTTTGTCTTAATAATATTATATAATATTATTAATATTAAAATAATATTAATTTTGTTTTTTTTCATTCGTTTTATTATTTTTCTTAATAAAATAATATTAAGAATAAAATTTATTTATTTTGGTTAATGAGGTAAGCCGAAAGAATATTAACTTTATATAAATTAGCATAATAGAATAAGAATATTAACTTTATATAAATTAGCATAATAGAATATTTAAAAGATCATGTTAAAAGATTTTTTTTTCAAATAATATTAAAACGTTAAATAAAATCCATTACCGCCGGAATCCCCAATCGATCTCGGGATAGCAGCCTATTTATTCAACGGCTCTTCTCTTTACTATTTATTCAATGACTCTTCTCTCTCTCTCTCTCTCTCTCTCTCTCTCTCTCTCTCNAATCCCCAATCGATCTCGGGATAGCAGCCTATTTATTCAACGGCTCTTCTCTTTACTATTTATTCAATGACTCTTCTCTCTCTCTCTCTCTCTCTCTCTCTCTCTCTCTCTCACGCGCGCGCGCGCCCGCTCGCTCGCTCTCCCTGGTTCTTCTTCTTCTTCTTCTTCTTCTTCTTCTTCTTCTTCTTGGTGTTGTTGCCTGCTCTCGGTGCTCTGTGGAGATCAATCCTTCGATCTTGGTATGTTTCTCTCTTTGTCTGTCCTCTCTCTCATTAGGCTGAAGCAAAAGATTGGTTCTTGACCTAACTTTCTCTACTATTTCTTAATTTAGTTTGACAGTGTTACCGTAGGCTTAACTCTTTCTCTCTCTACAGGATCTCTTCTTCGTCCCTGAAGAGAAAGAAGATGGATGTAGTGTACTTCAAGTGCAAGAGTGCGAAAGATTTCCGATCAATCGCCATTGACGGCCCTTTCGTTTCAGGTGCCGAGCTGAAGGTTAAAATCGTGCTATCCAGTTATTACGACCGCGGAAAAGATTTCGACTTGATGATGTACGATGGGGTCACTGGCGATGACATTAATGGGTCGACCATGATCGCGCGTGGCTCATTGGTGTTGATCCGCCGGATACCCGGATGGCACTAGAAGCCTATCGTTCTTTAAAAAAGATGGATGATGAAAAGGTTCAAGAAGCCGTGGACGTGCCAATAAACGCTCTCTCTCTCTCTCTCTTGTAAAAAGATTCTTTCTTTCTTGATCCTGTTTGTTGACAAAAATTGCTTGATGTTTGCAGGTTGAAGAACCTGACTTCCACGATTTTGGGCCTGATGTCTTAGACTGCAAAAGGGATTTACAGAATCATCCAGAGACAGAGTCCATCAATAAACAGGATGAGGATGAAAAGATTAGATTGCTTGTTAATACACCTTCCCTGAAAGGGTACAACTGTATTGACTATCCATCAGCACCTGCAGACCCTAGAAAGCCATACCAGCTGCGTGGTCATGGTAATGCACCTAACACTCTAATTTTGTTAATTTAATGTCAAGTATTGTCGTTTTGCATCTCTTTTCTGATTTGCCAAGATTATATGTCCTGTTGATTTTCAAGATACCTAAAACCCTTCATAGTTAATTGCCCCAAAAAAACCCTTCATAGTTACTTTCAGTAATGGAAATGCTTATTTGCATTTGTATCAAGATAAGTTTTTTTCTTGTTATATCCTAATTCTAATATATATGCTTTGATCATTGAAGGTTGTCTCGTTCTGGAGCCCAAGATACTGCCTCCTGGCTATGTTTGCCACAGATGCAATGAACCAGGTACCAATTGTAGTTATCTAGTTTCATAAGGTCCGCAATCATCTACGAATCTATTTTTTGTCGGTTAAGAATGCCGCTAATACAAACTTTATACCTTCTCAGGCCATTTCATCCAACATTGCCCTACGAACGGTGACCGTGATTATGACGTTAAGTTAAAACCAATCATCGGCATTCCAAAATCAATGTTGCAGGCTTCTTCAAATGGCCTATATAAGCTACCAAGTTGTGATACTGCTATTTTCAAGCCAAATGAGTAAGTTAATGAATCTTTGTCCTATGGCATATTGCTTCATGTACATGATCAAATATTTTTTATACCTACAAACCGTTATGCAGGGATGCATTTGACAAGGAAATGGAAGGAATATCATCTAGCAAGAATCTCAGCGATCTTCCTCCTGAATTGTTCTGCTCGTTGTGCAAAAATGTCATGAAGAATGCAGTATTAAGCAGCAAGTGCTGCTTTAATAGCTTCTGTGACAAATGTAAGTTGTCTTTAGAATTCCTATGCATGCTTTACTGTTTTATTTTATATTTTAAGCCTTTTGTTTGTCTAACCGTTTCTTAGTTTGAACTCTTGTCTTGATATTTTGCCCAAGTCGTGAAAGTTCACAATAAGATCCATACGTTTATTATGTTATCAGTGGATTATTCATTCGTACAGATTGGTGTAATTGGAAAAACAATTATTTACTCATTTTCCAACCTTAATTTACCTACATTGGTTACTTACTTGGGTGTAGTATGATGAATGACATGTACATTAGTAAAACTTTATCACTACACTATAATATGTATAGTTTTATGGCGTCAATAAATACATCTAACTCTTCTTTTTATGTTGTTTCATTAGGCATTCGAGAGCATATAATTTCCAAGTCCATGTGTTACTATGGAGCTAAAGATATGCTAGCTGATGACTTAATCCCAAATAGAACACTGTGGGAAGTTGTCAATGCTATGTTGTTTGAGAAGTTCACTAGAAGTAGTTCTGGAAATGGTGGAAGTTCAATAACAACTAAAGCTTCCAACATCAATGCATCTCGTCAACTTCCTTCATCTGCGGCTTTTTCAGATACTTTGGACAACCATAAGTGTGCATCATCTTCTGTTAAGGTTTCTTCAATTGTGAAGGAAAACAGAGGGAAGAAAATAGAGAAGGTCACTGACACCTGTATAAAGCCTCTGGATAGTGGCTCCAAAAAGAAGTTCAATGAAGTATTACAACCAAACTTTTCAAAGGAAATAATGTCAAAAATGGATAACTCAGATACTGATGGGATCCATGGAGTAGTAATTGATGGTGGAAAAGGTATGTACTTTTGTGTGTTTCTATGTAGTAATTGGCCTTTTAGGCAGTAGGACAAGAGATTAGGTCAGAATTAAGTTCATTTTTTGTTCGCATATATTCTTCAAATAATTATTTATTTTGCTGTCTATTTTGCTTTTGCAGGAAATAAAAAGGGAGGAAAATTACCTGTTGACACTGATTTTAGCATGTGCACTTTGTCCTCTAATCCTGGGATGTATTATCCATTTCCTTCTGCAACTTACAACCCTTGTTGGTCTGCTGGCCCAATGCCCTTGGGGTTTGATGGATGTGTTGCATATTTGAGTGTTGGCATGCCTTATGTGAACTACGTGGCACCGCATTTCCCCAATACTGCTGTCGGCGGAATTCCATTTCAATGTCCATATGACATGCAAGGATACAATTTCCTTCCTGAAAAAATGTATATGCTCAAATTTCTCTATCCATTCTTTTGTTGAATTTGTACTTTCTGCAGTCTGTATCTGATGCATTGACATCAATATTGGACAAGAAAAGTTGTATTCGATTTGTATCAGATATAACTGTATTTGGTGCTACATGGAATTTTCATTTTATTTGTTCGATCCCGCCGTCTTTAATGGTTGCACTTGTGGGGACTCTAATTTCCATATGAGACTGATGCCAAAATGTTATGTTGTGATTTGTTCCAAAACTGGCTCTTTTGGAGAACATGTAGTTGCCCCAAGGATGAAAAGTCCTATTGCATTGATTATTTTGTGATTTCCTAATAGCCTGAATGCATTTTGTTCTGCTGTTGTTTTCATCCGTCTCATTTATTCCTTAAAAGTTAACGTGTAGACACCATTTAGCTCTTTAAAGTTTGAACATCTGTTAATGATTCAATTAAAACGAGATAATTAACTAATCATAGAAATTAACGTTTCGAGTGCCATGTTTTCTTATCAGAAAATTAAAACAAAACTGGGAGCATATGAATCAATAAGGGGGCAGAGTCAGTTTACCGAGAGATGTGATTATAATGATGACAAGAGCGGTATTGCAAGGAAAAGGAGGAAACACTTGCCCTCTTCGTATTCCAATGGCCACAGAGACGGTCAATAGCTATAAATGATGTTTAAAGAGGAAGAGGATTTGATCAAGCTCTCAAATATATCTACTGCTAGATATGATTTCTCAAGTATTATGATGTGCTTGAGCACCTCAAAATGTAAATTAAAAGAATAAATGTAATAAACTAAAAATATAAATGTATATGGAAAGGCCATTGCCGCAATGGCACCTTATCTAATTGTGTGACATTTTTTTGAATCAATAAAAATGATTTCTTTTATGTGACTTGTCCTCTCTCATTTTGTCCACCTTATAGTGTTCGTGATTGGAAAAAAAATATTACTCCGCGGTTTTAATCATTTTCCAATGGTGTGTATCCTTTTCAATGATTTCTAAAAGAGTGTTTTTTTATTTTACGTGTAATTTTAATATAAATTTATTTTAATTGATATTTGACAATATTTCTATTATAACTAGTTAGTAATCAATTATTGTTTGGTAAAAAAGAATAAAAGGGTGAAATAAATCTTTATTCTATTTTATTCCATAAATAATTATAAAAATGATAAGAGCAGAATTGATATTTAGAAAAATAATTGTAGTGTAAATAGTTGACTCTTTTGAGAAATACTATCTATCAAATAAGTTAATTAATCTTATCTATCATATTTCTTAAATCAACAATTCATTATTTACTTGTTAACATGCTATGCCTTAATTCTATTTTAAATTTGAGGCTTATGAGATATATAATTGGAACTTTTAACTGCTAGTATTGAATACTTTATTTCCAGTGACCAGGTAGTAATAAAAGTAAAAACAATATGACGAATGATGCTGCTGAAAACAGGTAACTTGTAACAACATGATTAGCTATTGGTATATTCTATGAAATAACTTCTTTTTTAAGACATATTCTATCAAATAAAATTAATTACTGTGCAATTTTCTACACAACCAATTCATTATCGTATCTATCTGACCATGTCATTTAGTAAGCCTTTTATGTATGTCTATATTTTGGTATTCCCTGCCATATGTTATGTGGTAATTTTTCTTGTTTCTTCAAACTTCTATAACTTAAAAAATGTGCAATTTTATTTTTTTCCTGGATATGTTTTATCTGATTATTATATATGGAGTTGATAATTCGTTCTTGAAATTACATATGCAAATGTTTCTAAAGTGATCATGAACTATATCCATGAGGATCTACAGGTCTCTAGGAATTAATATTAGATGAGACATTGGTTTTTCTTCAATCTCCAGAAAATGCATTTATACATTTTTTTTTGTCAGGCCATCTATGAGTAATACACATACTTTGGTAATCGCTGCCCCCAGCTAATCCAGTAATTAAAGATGCTAATAAGAAACCAATGAAAGGTGGTCTGAAAGATGCTAAACAAGGTAACATCTTATCTTTTTTTTCAAGAGGGTTTAAATGCATCGTTTTGAGATGAGCATATTGAATAATGATTTTAGGTTTTCTTTTTCAGTGGTAAAAAGGAGGTTTAAGCCTATTAGTATACAGTAGAGAAATCCAACTAAAATTGGAGTAAGGTCTTCATACACCTACCCTTGACGTTCAAACCTTGCCCTCCCGGACAGAACTTTAAGGCATCAAGTGCTCTTGATGTGGACAATATTTCTTTTGTGGGAAAACTTGTCATGAACAATATTTGACTACTATTTAGACCTTACATATAGTGATCATATCCAGGATGTCTTATGGAACGAACCATGGAGTCACACCATGCAACTCGATGCAAGCTTATGTACATTGCACACTCACCATCATGCTTTCTGAACTCTAAATGCATAAACTGTCGATGACATCGAGATCACCATCAGCAACAAATCTGGTTAATGCTAAGAGTAATTGCATGTTCTGAGCGGTGTAATGCATGACTTGTCGAGGCTCAGTTCGATGGAAAATTACCTGTGAATAATGGGGCATGATTCTTGTGTTTTCTGCCATTTGTTCTTGAAAGTTAGTTTTTGGTAATTGAGTAATACATCATAGACCGCTATTGTCGGGAGCGAGGAAGAGCGAAGATCCCGAATAACGGATGGAGCTCCCTGTAGACGTTCTATTTAATGATCAACTGCTCGCCACGGTCCGCTCTTTTTATTATCAGCTTTCACGGCACATTGATATAATAATTGTGACATATTAATGACTCCATCTGTAATATCTCAGAGTTTTAAAATACTCAGAGTTTTAAAATAAAAATCTGATAAAATAAAGAGGAGATAGATAGGATAAGAAAAGATATAGTTGGTTAAGATTAGGAAAAGAGTTTGAATTGAAATCAAATTGTTATATTTCTTATCAATTAGATATTCTTAATCCTATGTTGACTATTTTAAAAGAATCCTAATCATATGAAAGATTATCTTATGGAGTTATAATCAAATATAAAGTTATTCTTGAGAGTCCTAATTGTATTCAAACTCCATCTAAGGATAAAATTATCTTCCCTATAAATAGGACCCAACCCCTCTCCTCTCATCCCATAATTTTCTCTCCCTCTCCTCTCTCTCTCCCTCT
>LTAE01015799.1:0-10002 GCA_001647135.1 Pontederia paniculata
AATAATAATAATAATAATAATAATAATAATAATAATAATAATAATAATAGAACATCATTGGTCCACAGCACATTATACTTTGGACCATCTGTCTCATTATTGTGGAGGTCGACTTCGGATATTTATTTATCAAGGATAATCATATACCAAAAGGCAAAGAAAAATCAAACTCTTTCATCGATCCTTGATAGCTTGAATTCTTACAACTCTAGAATTTGTCAAACAAAGACTGATTCCCCTACTCGACAAATTGATTATTTCCAATTTTTACGAGTTTTACATTTAACTCTCACCGTGACTGTGACCTTTTCTATTCATTTCTTCTCGAGCAACTAACTTATTAATTAATTGAGCATCTAACTTTGAATTATAAAATCATTATATTACTTCATTTGCGATTTTCTGAATTTATAATTAATCATTTTAATACAAATATGTTTTAAAAGGATTTGAGTGTGATTTAGTAATAATAAATAAAAATAAAATCATTAAAAAAGTTGATGAAGTTGGACCGAAAAAGCATAATAACGTACTAAGAGAAAAATAGAAGGAGATGAGTACATAATTGTATAATTTAAGGGGCAGGTGCGATATGAAGGTAAGGCACTATTATTATATTTATGTCATTTTTCTTTGCCATTAATTAAAGACTTTTGGACTTAAAAAAAAGAGAAATAAACCGGAGTTGAATTCGAGAATATAAGATTGTGCAGAAATATTAAAGTCCAGTTCATTATTGATAGAAGTTTGGTTCAATTTTTTGAGGAAACGGCTTTGGCACATAGCAATACACAAAGTACAGTCAAATTCAATTTCGATAATAGGATTTTTCTTGTCATTTTTTTTAGTTCTGTTTCATATGTTAACCAGTGTTCCTTTCAAATTAAAATAAAGAAAAGAACCTTAAAGTGAAATGTCTTCTAAGTTGTGTATTTTATACAAAAAGTAAGAGTTAGATGCTAATGAACATGTAAAGGAATACTAATTTAATATTTTTGATATTTTATGAAAGAAAATAGAAAGCCTTCCATATAACACTTTTTAACCATAATTATCAAATTATATATCTAAGAATTTATTTTCCATGCCAATTAATCTTTTATTTAAAAAATGAATGTACATGCCTTCAACCCAAAAGTGATAGGCTCAACCTTATTAAACTGCCTCAACGTTTGTCGCCCGGTCATACTTTTTTAATCATATCTTATTTATATATATGAGGCATAGAACTTGTGTACACTTGTGATATTGTATTTTCGCTTTACTTTAATAAAAATGACTTATGGAATATACATATATTGTACGTTATCAATTATGATACAGAAATTTGAGTCATATACTCTACTCTCTTTAGAGACAGGAAAAAAAAACATTTTGACATGGTAAAAACTTGTGTAACTCATCATAGATACTAAGCAAGATACCGTCACATGGTGGGGGTGGAGAGGATTCCTGTCTCTTTCTCCACCGGATCAGTATTAATGAAAATATTGTGTAATAAAATTTTCTATGTACTTAAAAACTTAAATAAGATAATAACAAAAGGAAAAAAAAATATGAAGAAGAAAAGATTCCCAAGTGAGTGATCGATGCATCCAAGAGCTTTCAATGGTAGTTGGGTCGTGATGTTGGGCAACAACGATTGGCTCAATTTTGTCCACTCTACCCACTTCCCCTCCTTTCCTTTCCGTTCCTTATCTCTCCTCTCTCTTTATCTCAATTTCTTTTTCGAATAGGATACAAAAGTCTAACTCTCTTATCTCATCATCCTTGGAAACTCTTTAGCTATAGCTGGCCAATGGCATTATTTGCATCCAAAAGATCATATCATTAGTCCATGCTATTCTTCATCATACACATCAAGATTCATATTTGTTATTATTATCAATTAACTCATTGAATTCTCACTCACATACAATAAAAGCAATTTTGTTTTCAGAAGTAATCTTGTAATATTTTCCCAATAACTCCATGTCATATTTTTTCATTTAGGTTTAAATTATTGTTGAATGATTGACACAATAATAATATTAGTATCAAATAGTCCTGTCGTTGTCATTCGTTTCCCACTATATTATTGTCCTACTTTTGGAAGAGGAAGAAAGAAACATATCCTTACTACTCCCTCTCCCTCTGCCTCGTCTGTACCTTTGGACAGGTCAAGCATGGCCTCTGTCATGGCCAGACTGTTCATGCTTCTACTCTTCTTCACCGTCGCGGCAGCGCAGGCGTCGATAGTGACTTACGACCAACGCCACAGCGTCAAGGTCACCGAGAGGAGCGAGGAGGAGGTACGAAAGCTGTACGATGAGTGGATGGCACAGCACGGGCGATCTTACAACGCGCTCGACGAGCAGGAGCGGAGGTTCGGGGTGTTCAGGGACAACCTGCGATACGTCGACGAGCACAACGCGGCCGCGGACAGAGGGGAGTACTCGTTCCGCCTGGGGATGAACCGGTTCGCGGACCTCACCAACGAGGAGTACCGCGCCAGGTACCTCGGCGCCAGGACGAGCGACACGACGATGAGGAGGAAGAGGAACCCTCTGGGAAGCGACCGCTACCGCTTGAAGACCGGCGTCAAGCTTCCGGACTCCGTTGACTGGAGGGAGGCCGGAGCCGTCGTCGGCGTCAAAGACCAAGGCAGCTGCGGTAAGAACCAACTATTTTTGAGCTACTAACTGCTACTTTCGTCCTACTTGTTCAATTCGTTTAAGATGAAGAATTAAAGACGCAATTCTTTTACTCTGTAAACTTTTGTTTGTTTATCGTGATAGACTGCCTTATGCGATCTCGTTACAGCCTTTTCTTCTGCCATTTCCCGTTCACCACCTGGTACTTTAAAGACTTTTGGATATCTTGTATTGGTACTGTCACACAAGTAAGATTTTCGCGTACATAATTAGACTAGCAGTTCTGTACCAAGTCAGATCTGAAAGGAAAGGAAAAAAATAAAGAATCTCTGGTTTGTTAATGATCAAGTCAGTAAAGGAAGGATTTTGTTGCAGAATTGTATCTTAGTTCTATCTCATTCTGGTTTGTTGGTTTAACAGGTAGCTGCTGGGCATTCTCAACCATAGCTGCCGTGGAAGGAATAAACCAGATCGTGACCGGCGATCTGATATCCCTTTCGGAGCAGGAGCTGGTCGACTGCGACACGTCCTACAACCAAGGCTGCAACGGTGGGCTCATGGACTACGCCTTCGAGTTCATAATTAACAACGGCGGAATCGACACCGACGAGGACTACCCGTACAAGGGCAGAGATCAAAGGTGTGACACAAACAGGGTAAGAAGAATGCATGTCCACTCATATTAGTAGCTGTGTTCTTCCTGTTCAGAAATGGTGAGTTCTGAAAGACAGACTGACAACAAAATCTTGTGCGGCGAGTTGCAGAAAAATGCGCATGTCGTCTCGATTGATGATTATGAAGATGTTCCATATAATGATGAGGGGTCTCTGCAGACGGCAGTCACTAACCAACCAGTTAGTGTCGCCATTGAAGCTGGTGGAAGAAGCTTCCAACTTTATGAATCGGTAAGTAATCACTTGTGCCACGGTTTAACTAATTCTGTTCAACAGTTAACTTGTGTTATGCAGCAAACTGCAAGTATAATCATATGATCTCATTTCTGGCAGTATTGTTTCAAAGTTTAAACACACATCTTCTTCTTATGAAAGTTCAATATGTACCAACCATCTATAGATATGGTTAAAGGTAGATAAGAAACAAACAAATTTTATTTTGTTCATTATTCCACCAATTTAGTGAATAAGTGATTTGTGCAAAAGGAGGAAGAAATCAAATCCTCCAACTAATGGTAGCTGGACCTAATGATGATGTATGCTCTAATCTATTAGGTAGCTTGCAGTTCTGATTTCTGAATAAAAAAAAAAAAAGAGAATTAAATTTGCAAATGGACATCAAGAGAACTATAGGACCCTGCCATATCTCTATGTCTGTCAATGTTGCAGTGGACCAGTAATTATTAGGCCTCGATTGATGTTGGATCTTCTCAGAATCTAAACACAAATGGTACCTAAGTTGATTATTTACTAATTATAGCAGAAAGCTTGATTCAGAAGATAATTCGTTCTAACTTACGAAAGTTTTCAAGTAGTAAACGATCGAATGATGGATGGATGGATGGATCTTTCTGTTCTGAAAATTTTGTCTGCGTGTGTTCTTTGGTCAGGGAATATTTGACGGGAAGTGTGGGACTGAGTTGGACCACGGCGTGACGGCGGTGGGCTACGGCACGGAGAAGGGCAAGGACTACTGGATCGTGAAGAACTCATGGGGAAAGAGCTGGGGAGAGGCCGGATACATACGCATGGAGCGCAACCTCGCGTCGTCGCTGGCGGGCAAGTGCGGTATCGCCATGGAGGCTTCTTACCCCATCAAGACGGGGCCGAACCCGCCGAACCCCGGCCCGACTCCTCCTTCCCCCGTGGAGCCGCCCAGCGTGTGCGACAGCTACTACAGCTGCCCGTCCGGCACAACCTGCTGCTGCGTCTACGAGTACGGCCGATACTGCTTCGCCTGGGGATGCTGCCCGCTCGAGGCCGCCACCTGCTGCGAAGACCACTACACCTGCTGCCCACATGAGTACCCCGTCTGCAACGTCGAGGAAGGAACTTGCCTCGTGGTAATTAACAGCATCATCTCTGCACGTATAGTTTTTACTTGGAGACGTTTCGTTTACTGATCATGGAAAATTTTGATGCATGAGCAGAGCAAGAACAGCCTTCTTTCAGTGAAGGCCTTCAAACGCACCCCTGCAAAGTTGCGTTGGGGACACTCCGGCGCCGCTGGAGACGGGCGGTCAAGCAGCGCATGAGATGCGTAGTTGTGAACCATCGAGCAGGTGAGGAGGAGTCATAACAGGTGAGGAGGGCAACATTGGATGACAAAAGCCCCTTGCCTTCTGGATGGATTCATCAAGAAGCAGCAGCTTCATGTTCACTTCGATACTTATTGCTCATTAGAAGCTCATAAGCTTCAACATATTTATTGGAGTAGCTGAAGGGTACAGTAATTATGTGGTTACGCTCTCGTTGTCATGTAAATTATTTGGAATCAGTATGAACTGTAAATCCACACTTCATGTTAATAGTATCTCATATCAACAAATGTATGTAAAAATTGCCCTTCCTACTAAAAGTTCTTGAAACTTTTCCTACACATGGATTTATATGTTTCTTCTCTTTTGCAGTACTATCTATTTTTCTTTCCCATATGTTAATGTTTCAAACATATATTCTTATATTTGTATGGTCTAAAAGTCAAGTCGCTTAGACCAATTAGGATGCTAAATTATCCTACAAAATAACCCTCATTCACATGTATCTAAGCAATTCTTGTTGTTTTTATCAAAACTTCCCTCTTGTATCATCAAACCATCACCCATTAATACAAGGCCAACATTATTTGATTTGAGCAATGCCTATTGTACCCTCTTCAAACTCTATTAATTCACCACATTTTCTCCTTTTTGATTGAGAATAGTATTTGTCGTTATTGCTGTTTTGTCGATCTATTTGTCCGCAATAATTAATTCTCATTGAAAAAAAAATTAAACCAATTGAAAAGTCTTACATCAAACATAGGAGGAGAAATTAAAATCCTAATACAAGTAGAAAACTAAATATGTCTATAGTTAAATAATAGAAAAAACTAAAAGATACTTCAACACAATTCTAGTCAAACTTCAACTTCATACAACATCTTTGAACCGGAGCCTTGGGTTGTTAACCTCGCCTCAAGTTTGGGAGAAGATATGTCAAGCTTCTAATTGCATATCCATTCACACCGAACATTTTTTTTAGTTTGTATACAATCGAGTTCTCAAAAGAGATTGAAAATTTGAAAACTTGCTGACTTTCCGATCTCAAACACCATCTAACATCATTGCCATCATGTAGTGAATATGCTCTTAACATTCCATCTCATATGAAACAATAAGGCAATAAGCAAAGTCACAATAATCATCCCTTCAGAGTGAATTGTTTGGATCTATCAATAGCAAGGGAACCTAAGTCGTCTTGAACTTTTAAAGTGCTTAAATATTAAAAAATTATGGAGGTGTGCTAAGGATCATGATGAATCGAAAGAAGACTAGAGAACCAGTTGAGGTGGAACTAAACCAAATACCAAATTCTGACCTGAACTAAGCTCTAACTTCCATGTCTTCAACAACATAGTCGATTAATCATCCACCATTAATCAACTAATAATAAACCTTGATGATTCAGGATGCCACAACTAATAGGCATATACAGTAGATTGATAACCAAGAATTGAACACTTTTTGGCTTTCATTCATCTTCATGAGCATAAATAAAACAACAAATATTCTAAAACAAGAATAATTTGCAAGTGCATCCGAAAAAAACTCCTTAGGAGTCTTCCACTCGGTGGTCACGATAGGAGATTGATTAACCAAATAACATATTATTTCTGTCCAGAACTCTTCTTTTAAACATGCAACAAAAAACATAGAATGGGCTTTCTTAAATAAAAATTTTGCTCATTATCTCCTCAACTTTGACATGTTGAGGTGTGTGCACAATTATGCAATGCTACCAAATATGTTCTCTTGCTTGGCATAACTTTTTATCATATAACTCAAGATCATTATTCATACGCATGTTAGTTTTTTTTCGAAGCAAAGTCTTTCAATGCTTGAAGGCACCACATACCTCTTCATCATCCTTTTCTTTCAAAAATACACCCAATATTTTTTCGTAAAACATCCACAAAATAAATATCTAGAATAGATCCTTTGCTAGGAACTTCAGAAGACCCCCAAAAGTCAACATGAACATATTCAAGAATAAGTTACAGTGTAGAAATAAAATCTTTTATCAAAGACACACATGTTACACTTGCAATTTACTTGGTCAAACAAAGACCTCTCTAATTGGGAAGAGACAAAGCCTTCTCAAAATATGACTAAGTCGCAAATACCATAACTCGGTACTTTAAGAACCAGAGATAGGATTTTCACTACAAGAAAATTTCAATTTTCTTATAGAAAATTCTGACGGAATATGTTCCCTCAAAAATACTTACATATATTTATGAGGGAAAATCGTTCCCGTCAGAATTTCTGAGGGATACGAGTACTCGTCATAAACTCTGACGGGCGAAGAGACCCGTCAGAAAATTTATGACGGGAAACTATGCACGTCAGAAAATTCTGACGGGTGACAAGACCCGTCAGAAAATTTCTGACGGGTTGTTATTTTTTCTCGTAAAAAATTTTCTGACAGGCTTTTTTCCCGTCAGAAAATTCTGACGGGTGACTGAACCCGTCAGAAAATTTCTGACGAGTTGTTATGCCCGTCAGAAATTTTCTGACGGGTTCCGTCAGAAAATTTCAGATTCCCCCCACTTTTTCCCCCCACTTTTTTTCCCCACTTTTTATCTTTCCCCCTCTTTACATTTTTCCCACTTCCTCTTCTCATTTTTTCCCTCCTCCGTTCTTCCTCTCCCTCCTCCATTCTTCCTCTTCTCTTCCGACCAACCTCCCTCCTTCTTCTCATCCGGCCGATCTCCCTCCTCCTTCTTCTCATGTGGCCCGCGGCGACGACATCGGCCACGCAGGAGTTCTTCTTCTCATCCGACCAACCTCTCTCCTCCTTCCGGCCGGACCCCTCCTTCGGCCCGCGGCGACGAACGGTCGTGCGGTCTGGCCGCGCGTACGCGACCGGATCCGACCGCGACCAGATCCGTCCATGGGGCGCCAGATCCTACCGTGGGGCGACAAAATTTAATTATTTATAATTATGTGTAATTCTTTTATATTTTTCTATAATTTTCTTGTGATATTTTTGTAATTGTATGTAATTCTTTTGTAATATTTTGTAATCTTGTGTAATCTTTTTATAATATTCTGTATTTTTTTTGTAATATTTATGTAATTATATTTAATTTTTTACAGAATATATAAACTTCACAAAATATATTTGTGTAATTATTTGTAGTACATTTTAATTATTATAAACTTTTTTGTAAATTATTATTTTTTTAAATTTTTTAATGATTTCTGACGGAATCTTCCTACCCCTCAGAATTTCTGAGGGTTTCCATTGCCCGTCAGAATTCCTGACGGGCGAAAAAACCATTAGAAAAGCCCTCAGAAATTCTGACGGGCCATTTGCCCGTCAGAAAATAATTACCAACGAATTTTTTCTGACAATTAAATTTGGACGAAAATTCCGTCAGAAACGCCCTTTCTGACGGATTTTCCCTCAAATTCCATCAGAAAATCCGTCAGAATAATTTGATTTTCTTGTAGTGTTTGACGATCAACAATGAAGTAAAAATAGTGGATCCCTTCAATAAATATGGAGTCTCAATCTTGCATGATCTCACAGGTAGGCGAGCTCCTTTAAAAATCTTTGAAATCTCCATCCTCAACTACATCCTTGCTCGTCAAGTATACTAAGAAAAAATCAAACTATTTTTCAAATAGGGCACGTGCTGAATGTTGTCAAATGACTTGATGATCCCATTAGTGTCAACACCTACAACTTTTCACAAATGATAATCCCTTAAAAGTACATTTCCAACCTACGACAGATACGTGAAAGAATAATCCCAACGAGGCATCACATATTAGGATGCATATGTATCCAAATTCACCTACTAGGAAACTTGATTTTATACATAAACCATCACCTATCTCTCTAGTGCCCATTCTCTAGGTTGAGAATCTCTTTGACTGGACTGCAGTGTCTTTTTCTTCAATTGAGGACAATCAACTCTCCTATGTCCTCTTTATAATAGTAGTACGACATCTCACTACACCCTCAAAGTAATCTATAGCGAGGTTTTTCTCTAAATTGACTTCTACAGCCACTCTAATCATTGGTCCTCCCTTTGACAACAATAAAGCAACATATTCATTCAGTGTTGCTGCCATTGGAATCAAATTGTTGTCAATCTTCTTCTTTCATTTTGCAGATTCATGGACTATCTCGAAAGAAATATTTTCTTTACCATAAATCATTGCATTTTTAAAAAAAAAATTGTATGAAGGAAGCAAAGAAATTGAACAACAATAAAGTTTAATCTTCATCTGCAAATTTGACGATCAAAGTAAATTCTATCATTCCTATTGCTTTAACACTTGGATATGATGTGAATTGTCTAGAGATGGGTGAAGGAAGTGATCGAATTGATATTGATACATGTGTCAATATTAAAATGATCATCAAAATCGAAGATTTTATCACTTAAGGTTCAGAAATGATCAATACACACCCTTTGCCGGATTATGAGAAAGTTGCGGTGACAAATAGAGAAAATTGGATAATCAGTATAGTAGGACTTGAACAACGAAGACCCAAAATGAATAACGATAAGGATGAGGAAGATCAGGACGAGGAACCTTTGATCCGGCGCACTCGTAGCGGCAGGGAACCTGAAGCAACACAAGATCAAGACCATCAAATGCCGGACATCCCTAGTCAAGAGCAGCCCTTTACACATGCTGATACTTCTTCATTTGGCAGAGACACATTTGAGGGATGACAAGCCTTTCAATCACAAATGCAACAAATGTTCCAAAATCAGCAAACCTATCATGAACAACAACTCCTCTGGCAAGCCAACATCACACAAAAAATGCAAACACGCCAACAATGCATATGTGAACTAGAAGAAAGAGTGGATGATATAAGAGAGACCCAGTTGAGCATGCAGAGGCAACAAGACATGATGTATGACATTTGTAAGAGAATGAATGCGTGTCATATCTAGAACAATCACTATCCAGCCTACCCGCCATAAGAATTTTCTCTGCCAAGCGACGGAGAAGAATGAGCTCGTAAGCGATCCTCTTCCCCTACCTTAAGTTTCTTTTGCATTGATGACATTGCTATGTTTAGGTTTGGGATGTTGAATCTAGGATCCCGATAATGTTTTGAATTCACAAATTTGTAAGTGAACTCAGCCTGTACTGATGAACTTGTTGAGCTGATTTATGTAACAT
>LTAE01015802.1:0-10001 GCA_001647135.1 Pontederia paniculata
GGAGATCTCAGTGCGAGAAGATCGGAGCGGGGACGTAGACCAGGAGTTTGGCCCAACCTCGTCAACAAACTCTGTGTTTGTGTGCTTTTTTTGTTTCTCTTGCTCTCTTTCTCATTCTGTCTTATTATTTTAGAATTTATATACTTCCGCTAAACACATCCTAACAAATCTAGCACAACAAAGTAGCAAAAAATTTATTTACCAATTCACCTCCTCCCCCCTCTTGGTGCCATCTAGATCCTACATCATCGAGTACTTAAGGTATCGATCCATAGGAAAAAAACTTTGATTTTGAAAATTTGCTCCCATTTTTCCTCAATTAGGCTCGGATAGGGGCTTGCTATCAGAGATGCAAGCCCGATCTAAAAGGGATGAGGGATAATAAATTGAAAGTAAAAATAAATTTTCGGAAATAAATGGGGATTTTAAAAGGGATGAATCTACTTATGGGAGGACACCTGAACGTGTGGTTCACCTCTTAATCCAATCAACCTGCTCTTTGACGTGAATATTTGAAAAGTAGCCAAGGCCCTTGCAACCATGGGTCAAGGCAATCCCACTCTTGTATTGACCACTATCGTTCACCTTCCCACTCTTTAGTGAAGGCTCAAGGCTTGACCAAGTGCAATCTAGCCATAGTTTCTCTCTCTATGTGAGGAGAGCTAACCATCTTGATTCCCGAAAAATGACTTAATTCTTGACACCCAAGTTCTAGAGGGTACCACCTTTCAGCGCGTACTAACCTCTTTTTTTAGGGGATCTAAGGGCACAGTTAGAGTATTATCTTAAGTTGGAGTAACCCCACTCTCATGGCGGATACCTAATCGGCAAGCTTCCCACGCTCATGGCGAATGCTTGAGATCCTGATTAAGATATTAGTTCCCCCAAGTCAATAACAAGATCCTCTCGGGATCAAGGTCACAATTATAACTTGGTTCCCCTCTCTTTCCAAGTCCATAAATCAATTCAAGATTCTCTACATGCTCGTTACAAATCAGACTTTGTGGGAAGGGGTCGACTCTCACCTAACCCCTATCCAGAAGCCTAGCCCTGGACTAAGATTCCTCCAAACTTCATCACTAGCCTCTCGGCTCATTGTGTGAAGATGGCGACACTATAAGGTCCTTACGGATAATGTACATTTGGGAGAAATCAAACTAACTTGCAAAAAATAATAAAAACACGTAAACTATCATTCATAATCTAGAACGTGAGATCAAGTAGGCTATTATCATGAAAAACAAAAGATTCAAGCAGAATCGATTAAAAATAGAGGATTCCCACGGATCCTAGCAAATGAAGTTTAGTCAGACATCCTCGGGTCAAAATACATAAGTTCAGAACATAACATGGCCAACATTGTTTCTTGCTGAAAAATAAAAGTAAATGCAAAAGAAAAGTAATCTGGCGTCGTCCTCCCCTCCTCTACATTTGTTATTATTCTCGTTTTTGTTCCTCCCTTGCGCTCCAAGTCAGTTGTTAACAAAATTATCTCCTCAGATTTGTTGGGTTGTTGTGACAAGTGATATCTGCAGGATCTCCAAAAATCTTTGCAAATCCTAGTTGCACAAAACAAGAAAGATATCCGTGATTTTTCTATAACCAAATGTTTGAATATTTAAGGCGCACAAAATAAGTATGTTCCTCTCAAAACATGCCAAAGTATTAGAATTCAAATATTGATATGACAGATTTTTTTAAATATGAAAATAAATATAAATAAAGCAGATATTGTTTCAGACTTGCTTTTGAGTGATTGATCTTGCCTTTTAGGTATAGATTTTCTTGTCATCATGACTTATTTCTCATAACCTAGGGATTTATATAGTATGACCTAGGGCATTGTATTAGTTTGAGACAAAATCAAAGTTAATCTCCCAATCAAACTAAAATTTTAGTTGTCCATCAATTTTGCTAAAAAATAGGTCGTTTTTTAGTTGGACACTATCCATTTTCATCATTCTTCTGTTTTTCTTTAGATCTTGGGCGTTACATTCAGGGTGTTTTAAGAGATGATGAGAAGGGAAGGAAAGTGAAGAGACGCAAGGGATAGTAATGCTGAGTAAACTCTTTATCCTATGTTTAGTTATAATTTGAGATAAATAATTTTTAATTAGTTAGGAGGCGATGGAAGGTTAACTTTTACTCTCTTTTAAAAAAAATATTATCTGAAAACAATATTTTTACCCTTTTTTTATTATTTTTTTCTCTTAATACAAATACACCCTTAAAGAATATGTGTTTATAAATGAAAGGAACTTCGTGGTTAATTTTACCAAATGATTGGCCACTTGGAATTACAAGTTTCCTTATTTCAATCAGGTTATCGTACCACAAAAAACAACAAATTCTATCTTCTGTTCTTGCAAATTCAGAATGGAATTTCAATAACAGGTGCGCAACAAGTTTAGTTTAAGTTTCATTTTCTTTTCTTGAGAAAAACTGCCAAATGTCCATGCAATCGAGATAGCAGAATTGGTAGTTCTCTCTAATCTAGCTGCCAGAAAATTTTACGACAATGCATAACTTAAATAAAGGGAGCCCTATGTCTCAACCCTGAAAAAACCCTCCTTTTATGTAAAGCTAACAAGATCACCAGGAAGAACTGTTGTTTAAGAAAAGTTTTACTCTTGAAAGCATTAATAATGACGTTTTGAGAGGACGTTTTTATCTTGGTGGTACATATGTATACAATGTGTCAGGTAAGGCAATTTTTTTCATTACCTTCACCAATGTAGAATCACTACGCTTGAAACAATTGACAACAAATATACAAAACAAATCGATGAGATGAAAAGAAGAGCTCTAAAAATATATATATGATTTGTGTAATGCATGACTGGTCGACGACATAAACTGGAATAGTATATCATGAATACCATTGCCATCTATGCCACTATCATCGTCACTTATTCCTGATCACCTATAGGACCTAGATGCAAGAGAGGGTGACCTCTCGTGAGCATCACAAGAGATATTCATCTTTTAAGGAAATATTATAACATTTTTTTATATCTTCGTTAGTGGTTGTACATCACTACGATAGCCTCATATTGTGGACGAACATTCTCATATGGTGAAAGTCTCGAATTGTTGCACATGGTGTAGAGGACTATACAACAAGAATTGCCTTCAGCTATACCCCTTGTCCTATCTTTAATTTTCGTTATTTTCTTCCTTAACAATCAACACGCATGAAGACCCATAGCTTATATCCTTATCTTGCTTATTTTAAGCTTTCGAAGTTTTATTTAGACTTCTATTATTTTAAACCTTTAGTTAACAACAATAACATCAACATAGAAAATAATCAACATAAAATCATTCTTTTGGAAAATGACTTGTTCAATAAGCAAACAACCTGTTTTCATCATTAAAAATGGTTTGTTTCAAGGTTTGACACGAACCGTTTCCAATGTGCATCGTCATCCTTTCCTCCACGCGGTACCTTTTGATTTCCGACACCATGTTCGTTAGGCATAGAGCATCATCATCTTCACCTTGAACGCGATCCATTTCTGGTGCCAACGTAGTCTGTTTTTTGTTCCAACGTGGTCTGTTTTATTGATGTTTGTCTTTCCCATCGGCAAATTGATGTGGTTCGAGTTCGATCGAATACGGCCTAATTAGATTTCCTCATGTCCGCTGCCCGAATACGGTCCATTTCCAATGGGAACACGATCTCTGTCGACGCGACCCGCGTTTGGAGGACACAATCTACTCAGGGCATTTCTCTTTCACTGTCATTATTTTAACATTATTTTGAGGTTAAAAAGATATCTAAAAATTATGAAGGAAGCCTTGGGTTATCATAGGGATACTTCTACCTCATTAAATCTATGTTCTTTAGCATCCAAAATCAATAAGACCTTCATGTAAAAGTAGGGAGAAACATTTTTCTTCTAATCGTATGGATAAAACATTGAAAATAGGTAGACAGATAAATCTAAATCTTCTACCAACCCTAAGAATCTTCTTACATACTTTTTTTTATGATCCTAAAGTCCTCTTTTCGTTTCCCTTTGTAGCTTAGGCCTCCTCTCATTCTTCCTTATCTGTTAGATATTTGAAGTTGTCAAGAACAAACTTCCAAAAATCTGTCATCCAGAAATCCAAGAGAAATTTTCCATTGCCACATAAATTTACCATATGCGGCAACTTTGATTTTACAATTATCTCATAGGGCTTTTAGTGGTACATTATAAGGTGCAGCATCATCAGGTGAACTTCAAAATATCCTTGCAGAACCTCCCATTTGCATATACTTTTCCAGTTTATGTCGTCGACCAGCCATGCATTGCACCAATGATATATATATTTTTAGAGCTCTTCTTTTCGTCTGATCGGTTTGTTTTGTATATTTGCTTTCAATTGTTTCAAGTATTGTGATTCTACATTGGTGAAGGTAATGAAGAAAACGCCTTACCTGACACATTGTATTTGTATACATATGTACAACCAAGATAAAAACTCCTCGAAATGTCACTATTAATGCTTTCACGAGTAAAACTTTTCTTAAACAGCAACGCTCCCTGGTGATCCTGATAGTGTTGTTAGCTTTACATAGAAGGAGGGTTTTCTGAGGGTTAAGACACAGGGCTCCCTTCATTTTAGTTATGCATTGTCGTAAACTTTTCTGGCAGCTGGACTACAGAGGACTGCCTATTATGATATCTCGGTTGCATGGACATTTGGCAGTTTTTATCTGGAACAGAAAATGAAACTTAAACTGAACCTGCTGTGCACCTGTTATTGAAATTCCATTCTGAATTTGCGAGAACAGGAGATATAATTTGTTGTTTTTGTGGTACGATAACCTGATTGAAATAATGAAACTGGAAATTCCAAATAGCCAATCATTTGGTAAAATTAATCACGGAGTTCCTTTCATTTATAAACACATTCTTTAAAGGTGTATTTGGATTAAGAGAAAAAAAACAATAAAAAAGGGGTAAAGATATTTTTTCGGATAATAATTTTTTTTAAGAGAGTAAAAATTAATCTTCCACAATCTCCTAACTAATTAAAAATTATTTATCTCAAATTAAAACTAAACATAGGATAAAGAGTTTACTCTGCATTACTCTCCCTTCCATCTCTTCACTTTCCTTCCCTTCTCATCCTCTCTTCAAAAACACCAATAATTGTGTCCAACTCGAACACTATCCATTTTTTTCACAAAATTGAAGGACATTCAAATTTTAAATTTGATTGGGAGATTAAATTTGATTTCGTCTCAAAACTAATCCAAAGCCCTAGGTCATACTATATAAATCCCTAGGTTATGAGAAATAAGTCACCAATCCTCATCTGAAAGCCTCCCTTCCTCTCCTCTCTTCGCTTCTCATTCTCTCATCTTTCTTTCTCAAGGTCATAAGGTAAGATAAATGATCTTCTATTCTCTTTTTCTTGGCCTCCTACAAAGGGACACGTGTAGAAGAAGCAATAGAGGAAAATAACTCGAGGTATCTGCAGACTTGTCGCATTAATAGCAGCAAATGTAAGCTCTCGGATTGGAATATAAAACATTACAAGCAGCATGTTTACATCATATCAGACGAACAGGACATCTCAGAACTTCAGATAAGGGAAATATTGCTACTCATGGCGATGACAATGCATTACTTCCATGCATCTTGCTGATGAAAGGATGCAAATTCTCCATACATGGCAGTGATTGCAGAACATCGAAGGGGGAATATTGCATGCAATTAAACATTAGCTACTCCGACGATATAAGCATTCCATGCATCTTGCTGATGGAAAGACGATAACTCTTCATACTTGACCTCACGTCCAACACTTTGATCCATAATGCCACCATCCTCTGTGTCCGCCATTTTCTTGATCCAGAAGTTTACAGACTGGAATCCTGCCTCTTCCAAGCAGTCTTTGACTTCTGGTAGAGACCACCTGGACAAGCATAATGTTTACCATAAACCCCTCACTCAAATTTACCATACAGGACAGGCATTCTTCCAGATCATTTTCTTTTTCTGAGAATAAATCATTATTATTATTATTTGGGGATAAAAGGATGAGTAGAATGCTTCCAGAATATTATAAGACCATATAAAGATGAGATCAATTCAAGATAAAAGATTCCAGATATCTTTTAAGCTTCAAGTTCACCATGATAAAGTACTTTTTTTTTAGAGGGATGATCGAGTACTTTTGCTCTTGTTCCATTTGCACCACTCTTTTATTTATTTGCTCTTTTTTTGTTTGTGCTAGTTGCAGGGTGGGAGGAAGTAGTCAGTCACATAGAATATGACTATATGAATTACAAAAGGCTGAGAAACTAATTAAGAAATGTAACAACAAGCAAACGTTATGCACGGATGTGAATTCACAACTGTGGACATTTTGATGTCAACAAAATATTTGATATAATTTTCTTTACAAGTGCAAACTTGGAGAAATGAGGCTTAATTCCTGTAAGTAGTTGATATAACAGGATAACAATTTTTTTTCAAGGGAAATATCTATAGGAAATATCATTATTGTTAATAGCTAAACGGAATTAAAATATGCAACTTACAGACGCCAGTCATATGAAAATGCATGCCGAATGGTCCGCTGCTTCCCAAGATGGAAGTGGATGCTAATTCTTGTTCTGCGATTTAGGATATCAAACTCTTGTTGCTCCCAAATATACTGCAAATGTAGTAATGAGTCAAGAAGCAAGAGCCAGCTGAAGATCAGATGCCGGTTATGGCAACCAATGTAGGTGACAAGCCAAAAGTAGGAATAAAACTCTTAAGTTCTAAACCAACTTAGACATCCTTAAGGAAAATATAATCTCTGCTATTATCTTAAAGTCCAAGGATGAACTGATCAAAAGAGGATTCAACAAAAAGAATAACTAAATCTTCTTCCAAAATCAAAATCCATCTCTTTTTATGCAAAAATTGTCACTTTTTGCTTGATCACAATATTCACAAAAGCTTTCCTAATAAACAGGACTTACCGTAAAAGTTGAAAATCTTCTCTGGAGATGCAATTTGCGCTCTGATGATGTACCTCCATAGAGATCCATAACAAAAATGCCACCTCTCTTGGAGAGAGCATTCAAAGCATGCTTAAAGTACAAAACCAAATCCTTACGCCTTTGGAGGCAGCAACAGCTATAGTTAAATGCACATATAATATCTCTGTTAGGCAACACAACATTCTTCATGATTGAATTATTGCCACATTGTTGAGAACCAGTATCAGATCCAACAATGTCCAAACCTTGTACAAGATCTTCAACACATTGTTTGACAATGCGAGCTTCCTGAGGTTGCAGGACATTTCCACAGAAAAGGGAAATCCTAGAATATCCATCAGGACCAATCTTATTTAGATTGTTAACAAGGCACCAATTAAGGGCCTCCAGGTCCAAATCAACACCTACTGCTGTTCGTCTAGAGTCACTTCGAGTCCATTCGGCACTGTCACATGTTTATGGATCAAAATTAGTTGGCAAACCAAAATTAAGAGAAGTTACACTTCCTCAAAAAATATATTTGTCCTTAAAAGACAAGGACAGAAATATACCATACTATGAGAAAAAGTGAGGTATCTCATATACGATATACATCCTATTGCATTCCATCTAGTTTTATTGTTCTTGTTGATTTCTTCTTACTTTTCCATGAACATTTAGTCTGTGATAAACTTGCAACCTATAATCTACTTAACAAGGTTCAAACAACCAATCTTTACAAATCTATGGAAATTTTAAATCATGTTTTGAAGTGAATCCATTTGGTGACAAAAAGTTACAACTAACTCACATATCTTCTGTAATAAAAAAAGGTAGGCAAGAACTGGAAAAGATACCTGAGAAGGGCAGTGCCACAGAAATCCTCCTGCAGATGTAGCGGAAATCGGCTGCCGACATACATCAGAAAGAACTTTTGCAGGTAGCTAATATCCCCCTTTGGCGCCTGCAGCAGAAGCAACCAAGAAACATAAAAAACACGTTACAAGCACAACAACAGAACCCACAAGAGAAGATATAGATACACATGATTCGAACCTGCACAGAGAGCTGATACAGATGAAACTTAGAAGGGGCATCGGATAGCCAATCTCCTCCATTCGCTTCTTGTTCTTCGAGTTCTTGTGCTACCAGCGATTCGTTCTCTCCGTCATCTTCTTCCCGATCGTCGGACATGGAAGGGAGGTCATAAGCTGACGAAGGCAAGTCGTCGGCGTCGCCATTTCCATCGCCGTCGTGAGCTCGAAGGTGGCGACTCCTACGAGATTCCTGCTGCTTCTTCCCGCGCTTCCCCATTTCCTTCTTCCTCCGCCTCCGCCTCCCCCTCCGCAAGCCCCCGACCGACTGGTAGGTTGACGAGAAATATTGAACCGGTCGGGTTCAATAAGAAGAAAAAGAGGTGAATAGTAGGTTGGTTATATTTTTAATGAAGAAGAAAAATATCTCCTACAATTATTTTTATTTTTTTGAAAAAAGATATTTTTCTTTTAATCTCAAATATGAATATAAATAATGAGAAAGAATACATCAAAATATACTTTTCATTTTCATTTTATGTAATTAAATATATATTTAATTAATAAAAAATATAATTTATTTTTTAATTTATGTCATTTAAATAAGATTTATTCTTTCACCTCTATTTTTTATTTTTTATTTTTTATTTATTTATACTTCGTTATTTTTCCTTTTAATAATTATTGAACCCCAACGGTTCCTATCACGAATATTTACATATTTTTTTTGGGTAGAAAGGAGGCCTAGCCCGGTTACATACTAAATTTATACTTATCGTGTCCTCTATAGTCCCCTGGTAAGCATTTTTAGGAGATTTTAGGATGTGTTTAATGTATTATATTTCAACATCATTTAGTAAATTATCTAATTATTATTTATTAAATTATCGTATTTACTATATATAAATAATCTGACAATTTAGATTATCATATTTACTTATAAAAAAATTACAAAATATTATATGTCATTTCATCAAAAGACCCTTTATAAATATTATTAGTTAAAAATGTTAGATTATCAAATTGAAATATTTAAATTAAATAATAAAATGATAAATTTATGAATAAGTAATTATACTCTTAAAAATAAAATAATATTTATAATTAATATCAATAATGATCAATTATTAAAAAGTATTATTATTATTAATTAGTGATAATTTTTTATCATAATATGATAATAGTAATATAATATAATATTATATTATATAAATATTTATTATTTGTGTTGTTATTATTATATAGTAATATTTTATTATGTTATATTTTATTTATGAAAAATTTAGAAGGACAAATATAAAAATTAAATACAGGCAAGATTACTAAATTTGAAAAAACATCCTTTCATAGATAATTTGGATTTTCAATCAACCAGATAATTTCAAGTTTGTAATCTACAAAAAATGATAAATTAGGTTCCTGAAACCCCCACCGACTCTGTCCAACTCCAACTCGAGTCACAAAAGTGCATTGGCATCTCGACCCTAGATCCCTTCTCCCACTTCCTCCACCGCCATTTGTCGTCTCCTTCGGCCTCTGTTGCTGCCGCATCCGGTTCTCCTGCTTCGCTGCTAGTGTCGCCATCTAAGCCGACCGCAACGACGCCCAGGAGCCAACGTATCGCCATTAGTATCCCTGCTAATGGGTGGCACCTCTTTAGTTGATGCGTAGCTGCTTTGGTAAGACTTGTCAGGAGATCCATTAGAGTACAATCAAGCTCCATTTTTCCTTAGTCGGCAGCCATGCAGCTGAGACAGAAGATTTGGACGTTGAGGTTGGAGTTTTGCGTGACTTGGGAGACTTTGTTGGTGGAGGTGGAGTTATGATGGGATCTTGACTCTCACTAGTTGACTGAATTTGAGAGATTTCTTTTGTTAACCCTTTTCTGGTCAGTGTACTTGCTGAGATCTTATCGTTCTTTGTAGGACAAAGTCTCTCTTCTTTATCACTAAGTTTGAGATTAAGAACTTTGTCGACAATGTGGGTGATAAGATTTT
>LTAE01015836.1:0-12107 GCA_001647135.1 Pontederia paniculata
GAATAAGTTTTAATAAAGTATTAGTGTTTATCATGTATTTCTATCAACTAAACTAAACAAGCTCTAAATAACTAGAACATTATAGTAACTAACTAATACTTACAAAGACTAATTAATATTTGCCGCCATTCTATTTTTAATAATATATTATTACCTAATAATTTTAATTAAATACTTAATTCTTAATATTTATGAATTTTATTTATTTATTTTTCATCCATAATGTGACACTTTTGTGCAGATGTTATAAGATACTAAAAACTTAATTAATTATAATTAACTATATAATTATGAATATAAAATGATTTAATAAAGCATGTAAAGAAAAGACAAAAAAATGTTCTAGCAAGAACAATTTGTTCTTGTGTTATAATTAAAAAATAAGTGATTTCACAAAGTTTAAAATGATTTTGAAAGAGGTTGGAATAAGGCTATTCCATGATTATTTGGATGCAAATGTTGAAATACAGAGATTGTTCATTGTTCTTCTCTTATTTCTGTATCAAACAATCCTTTTATCTCCTTCTTATCTAACTATGTAACCATGAAATTTAGAATTTAATTGTTCAAAAGATAAAAAAAGATAAAAGAAAACACGATGTACCTATTTAAATTTTTTTATTCTTTATCCTCTGAAGCGTTAATATTAGCAAAATATATTTATGATTATCTGAAACTTTCTTATTCTTTGAAAATTATAAAATTATATTCTTATCATTTCTAGAATGTACAGCAATGCCAACACCTATTAGAAATAAGTCATCGTTTATACACGACTAAAAGGGATATAATTGTATTTACATATGGAAGCAAATAGAAACGGATATAAAAATAGGACAATTGTCCGTCCTGTTGATAATTTTTTATTTAATGATTCCCGCTATTAGCACCTGACTAATCCGAAATCGAAAACGATGAGCAAAATGGTATTTTAAATAGTTGATAAATGAATAGCAATTTTATTAATAAAATAGTGTGTCAATGTGTAGTGATTAGTGTTTAAATAATTAAAAATTAATAAATAAATTTGTTAAAATTTAAAAGAGTTCGTAAATGGGCATAAAACAATAAACTATTCAAATTATAATATTATATACATTTGAATAAGTTTTTATTGTAATGCAATAAATAATTTATTCTTTATTCTTCTTATATTGAACATTAGATACTCATATATATATATATATATATATATATATATATATATATATAAACATTATATTCACATTATGTATTTTACATTGTAAAAAAATTCTATGTAAATAATTATTCAAATCATAAAAACCTAACAAAAGAAACAATAATTTTCATCCTGAAAATAAGATAAATAATTATTACATGACAACGAAGATCTAAGCTCATTTACTATTCATACAGTGTATGCCGAGAATGAAGGATAAATCCGAAATAAAAACAAAATTTATCCTCCACCCTCTATAATCCAAACGTTAACCAAGTTGTCATATTAAAAATATTTAATTAATCATTAAATGCTATTATTGTAATAATTTCATCAAATAATTTATCTAGAGGTTAATTGCTAACTTTTATATCAACCATTGATCCAAACATAGCCCAGGAATAAGTCAGTTGGATCTAGAAAGTGTCATAATATTTTGGAATGGAGTAACATGTAGCGGGCTTATAATTTACAATTATATAACCTATACTGATGGTCATTGGATTTTATCGAGCGACCTCAACTAGTCATTTTATTTATTTTTAAGTGGACGGATATCATGGAATGGCCAATTGTTCTGTTTTGGTTAATGCTTTACAGTTTTTACATAACATTTTCATGAATTAAAAAATAAAAGTAATATGGTGTATGATAATTAGATTAGAATTGTATTTGACATCAATAGATTAATAAGCAAATAACAACATAAAAGCAGATAGAGATTTATTTAGTAATGATTAACTATTAACAATTATTATTTAACGGTTTGATAAAATAATACTAAATAAATGTATAATGAATATAATGATTAAATTAATTAATAATAATGTAAATAAACTTAATAAATTAACATGATAAATTATTTAATTTCTAATACTAAGTACTTTCTAAAAAAATTATTGTAATATATAATTAATTAACTTGTAATAGTTTTTTAACTTGACATGCATAAATAAAAAATATATTAAAAACTTTATGGATTAATGTCAATAATATTAAAAAGTTATCTAGCTATATATGCATAACAGACTATAAGTAAATAAGAAAAGTTCAACTTTATTTTTTCTGTTAAATTCTAATAAAATAGTCTGTCACTGGTAAAAATAACTTATCACAATTCTTTATAAAAATAGTAGTGGAAGTCGAATCTTTAGACTTTAATCTAAATTATATCTTTTGAATTGTCAAACATAAATAATAAATAATATGAAAAAATAAAAGTGACGTGCATCATTTTATTATACCGTTTCAATTATAATCTTAATCATCAAATTTTGAATTTGCAATTGCAATTTCCCAGGATAGTTTCAATAGTAAATTATAATTATAGATAAAATAATTTTGATGATTCGAAATATGTGTGTGATACGATGCCAATTATTACGCTAATAATAATGAAATATAGACAATATAAACGAGGGTGGAGTACATTATCATTAACCTCTTTTAAAAATAAATTGTGGCTTTCATATCTCTAATTATTGTGTGGATGGAGTACATTGTACTACTGTAGCTTCACGTTTCATTCAAGCCACAGCCTAAGTCACGTTTATTGGCAGTACAATTGATTAAAAGGGTTGCCGTTCAAGTAAACGAAAACTAGTAACCTAAATTTAATTTTTAACAAGATAATATCGTTATATTTGTTTATTTCAAATTCCGAATTCGTCAATAATGGATACAAAAGAACGGCCAGACTCAAACCCCAAAGAATCTTCAAAAAAAAAAAATTGAAGACAAATAGTTGGAAACAGATAGGCCATCTAACGAAAGTCGAACAATCAAAATTCAGAGATTCAAAGTCCAAAAAGACAAGGAAAAGTGAAAATTATTGAGACCTGATATTAGAAACAAAGAGCTGATAGACTCAAGGCAAGGATTATCCAATTCAGAACTGAGACAGCATACTAGTTTTAAAAAGAGGCCACGACCGGAAGAAGTATCAAGGCTACAATTGCGCAAGAGAACAAGGGAAGTAACTAGGATATAACTTTTTTTATTAAAAAAATAGATAAATAATGATGGTTCGAATCACCATGATAGGGCGACGATCTTACCATTTCGAGATCATGGATCCTGCATATGTGGGAAACAATCTAATACAAAACGGCGTTAAAAACGTTGCTCCTTGGTAACACGAAAGAAGAAAAAACAACAGTATAGGTTTTCATAAGGTTGGTTTGGTTGGTAATGAAAGAAGAAGAAGGTAAAAGAATTAATCGATAACATAATTAAATAGAAAAAATGAATGAAATTTTTTTGTTGAACTAATATATTATTATAATATATCTATTTATAAATTTAATTATATAAGATTAAAATTAAAAATGATGTTTTTAATATTTCTTTTTTCTTTTTTCAACTTTAATTTGGAGTTGAAAAAAAATCTTAAGAGAATGAAGATAAATGGAGGGAACATTCCCCTCCTTCCTCCTTCATTAAAAATGAAACTAAACGAGACTAAATTATTAACCTCTTTTTATTTTTCCTCTTTCACCTCCAACCAAACATACCCTAAGAGAGGATCAACATAAAACCTAACAGTCAGCTTTTTAACTAGCGGATTAAGTAAACTATATTTGCTAATTTAAGGATTCTGCAATCTGAATCCTGAAGGTGTAAAAGGAAACTTTTGAATACTCAAAACTAACAAAGAAATAGGTAGTTGTTGTACTAAGGTCATGAACCAAGAAGAGAACTTTGCCAAAGCAAGAATAGTAGGTGCCTAATTGCAAAATGTGAGTAGACAGGACCAATAAATTGAGTTTGTTATTTCCGTAAGAATCTGTTTCTGGAAATTTTCTAAATGATTCAGGAACTGGAAAGAGTTAAGAGACATGTCAACAGCAAATCATGCACATTGAATTAAGCTGTTGATAAGTCAAAATAACTTGATTTTAAATCATTACTTGAAATTGCCAAGTTTCAAAGTCTTCTTGTACTAAGGTTACAATGATTACAGTGTTGCATATATGTTCCTACTAAGACTAGACTCCCGCCAGTGAAATTCTGCAACCTGTTTCTTCAGACCTAATGCCTAAGCCTATGAATGATAAAAGATGAAAGAGGAGTACAGAACTCAATTATATCTGGGTGCAACTAAAATCCATCTGCAGAAGTAAAATAAGAGGACGAAAGGTAAAATGAACCTATATTGATTCCCTGTACAAAGATCCTAACGATGTCTGCTACTGTTTGCTAACAAAAGAACCCTCTGTATTTTTCTCCAACGACGATGTAGGTGGAAAATTCAAAGGTGAGAACATATCATCATGACTTGACGGTAACGCTGGTCTGAACTCATATGGACCTGCCTTCGGTCCCCAGACCTGATTATATGAAGTAAATGTATAAATATTTGATTTTATACCCTCATATATTACTGTAATAATCTGATTGGATCAACAGGTGTAAAGTTTACTTTGCAACTTTACCTGATTTCCTTCATCATCATAACCCCTCTCCCACAAATGTATTTCACCATTTCTGTACATTCTAAGATCAGATGTACAATATACGGCACCATTCTGTTGACACTCGCAAAGAAAGAAGAAATAAAGAAAACATTTAGTTAAAACGTTAGGGCGCGAGAAATTCAAATATACATGTCACTCGAACAAAAGTAAAGTACATGTGAATGCTTAAGCAAAGCAAGTTACCCATGAGTTGGGGAAACCGTCAGGTGGAGTTGAGCCTTCATATAGACAGCGCTTTCCACGTTCACAACGTGAGAGGTGAATCGTTGTCAGATGCTCTGCAATATCCTGAAAATGAAACTACTATCAGAAATAACCAGTAGTGGTTAATGTTACTTTCAAAAAATAAAGAATGTTATTTTCATTTGAAAGAGAAGCAAATGATTTGATAAGTTTGTCAATAGCAGTCAATACAATTCATGAATTTTAACATCTCTCATTTTCTTTTTCCTTTTTAATGCGTTTTGGATCTCACGCTGAAGGAACCAATTGGCTAACAGTCAAGTTCACATTTCATCTAAAAATAAGAATTTAAGAAAGACCCACGGATCTTAAATCCAAGCTGGGATAATTCTAAATTTTATCACTAAATCAGCAGTTCATCTATGCTCAAAGATGCATGTCGTTTACTACACATTATTGCTTTCATATCAGAAAAGGATTACTTGTTGAGAATGAGTCAATTCAGTAGATAGAAGTTATCTGCACATTATTTATTCATTCACCATCAATTTTTCAAACAAACATCTCTAAAAATATTTTGTTTAACAAAGGCGTCAGTAAAATTGATGCCCAAATACATACATACATATATATGTATATATATGTGTATATATATATATATATATAGAGAGAGAGAGAGAGAGAACAAATTCTCCTGTGAATGAAGACATACCCCAATGACTTCTTCAGGTTTTGGTCGCTGATCACTTGGACGGTCACAAAAATTTTTGTACTCCTCTACATCTCTTATTGCATATGAACTCAACTGCCAATTGAATCAATGAGTTGGGATTCAAAGAGTTACATATTTTTTTAGTAATTATGTCATCAAGTTTGGAGTAGTAATGATAAGAATCCAGTTCCAATAAACTAACATGGAATCTCACCTCAACATCACATTTCATCTCTTTTGGGCAAGGCTTGACCATATAAAATCTCTGCAACAGCAAAACAAATGACACTCAACATTTGGGGAGACCATTATGCATAGCATAGTAGTTCTTTGGTAAAAAGTACTCACCAAAGATGAAAAACAAAAGAACAGAACTTCGTTGCACATTACAAGAAAGATTACTCTATTATTAACCTGAATTTTGTTCTATGTCAAAATTTTTCTATGTGTGTTGTTTAAGATAAACAATAAAATCAATAATAGCAAACCAACCAGTATTATCCTGTATGCCTTGGCTAAGCTAATGATTTTAAATTTCACCCTTGAAGGAACATGATAAAAGAGTGCTCATTGAAGGTGCAGTTATCATACTTGTCGAAAAGGCTTCTGTGGAGATCTCCAAAATGCCTGCCAAGAAAAAGTACATCATAAGAAGGACAAAAGATGGCACAAATTATGGAACACAAACTAGGTAATAATAGAATAATTTTGTAATTAACATGAAGATAGAATACCTGTTCAAAGTAAAGAACTCTTGAACCATCTACCATCTCCGATGCTGGGCATGTATTCATCCTGTGAAACTCGAATGGAAATTTTAAAAAAAAATGTGCAACTTCTGTGATTTCATCAGCACAAATTAAAAGAATAGAGAATCTCTCGGATAAGTAGCATCAAACTTATTTAGAAATAAAATGCATGGAAAAATCCATTTTTTATGAATCAAACATAAACTTCTGTTTGATACAAAATAACTCTTCTTTCTGGATAAAGAAAGGATGAGAAAAATTCCTTTCTAGTATGATTAAAAGTAAAATATCTTCTCTATGGATGAATGACAAATAAAAAAACTTTCTTTACGGATGAATGAAAAATGAACTCCTTGTATATATAAATGAATGAAGCATGAAAAACCTAATCATAACAAATAACTCTTCTTTTGGTTGCACGAAAAATAATAGTCTCCTTGTTTATGGACGAATGAAGCATAAAAAACAAATCATGACAAATAACTCTTCTTCTGGACGGATGAAGCATAAAAAATTACCTAATGTTGTTGTAAGAATCGGGTTCCCTCCGCGCTTGCTCTCGCGAAAACTTCGCACACCAAGAACAAAGAATTTTTTAGGGAAACAAAAACAGGCAAAATCTAACAACTGAAGCACTGATCGGATAACAGAAGATCAAAACGAAAACCAAACGGGATGAATTAGGGTTTACGAAAAGCAAAATGGACCTTCTCCCCGGAGAGGGCATCGGCGACGGCACGGGCATGGTCCCAGCGGGTGGTCGACTTCCGGTGGCGCTTCAGGAGCAGCGCGCCTCCGAGCAACACCAGTGCCTTCAGCGCCAGACCTCGAAACGCTCGGCCCCCTCCATGGCCGCCATCTCCGCCGACAGCGTCGGCGTCGCCGCTCGCCGTCGGCTCCGACCCCGTCACCATCCGAATTCCGATCACAAAAAATTTAGCAGGAGAACGAGATAAATGGGGGAGATAATTAACAAACGAATATAATAAAGTTCGATATATAATAAACAAATGAATATAATAAAGTTGTAGAAGATAATTTTCCATGTACGACCGCTTCTAATTTTTCGTAATATCGAAAAAAAAATATAATAGCTTTTGCTATATATAACTTACATTTTACATCGTTAAATTCACGCTATTTTCCTTAAAAAAATGAACTATAATTCTTTATGCGTCTGATTATAAATTTACAATATTTGATTTATTCCAATTTGAATAAAATGATCAATTTTCTTGTTCTCCGTCCTTAAAGCTTAAACTCGCTCTTTGTTGAATCGCTTCTAAGTATCTTCTAAATATGTTATAATGCAGTCTCTCTCCTCCTATCGAAAATGAGATGAGGACATAAATTTGAAAGGAATATTATATTAATCGAATTTATTAGTGAAACAAAATTGAGTTATGATCAATCCATATAATTATTAAAATTAACTTAAATAATGGAGTAGAACAAATAAAAGCAATTTTTGAAATTGATGTCATTATCAAAATTATGTGCCCACTTAAAAAATGGGAGCTGCTCAATTTGAGAGCCTCCGGGCATTCAAGGATATTGCTTCATGAATTTACAGTGGCAGAGTCAGGGGGTATCATCTGTGAATGCATATTATAGTACTAATATAATTAAAGCAACATTAACTTTGTTTTCTAAAATATAAATATTAAGCATTTTTATGATCATGCCACTTTTATATGTATTCTACTTTTTCATCATAAAACATATAATAAAAGTGATATTTTCTAATAATATTTTGAAGAATAGCTCGTTAAATGCAAAAATATCTTTTACAACTAATAAATATTTGTTACGTTAGCTGAAAAAAATAGAATGGAGAAAAAAATAAAAGACTATAGTTAAATAAATCTTTCTTTGAAAGAAATTGAATATTAAAGTAAATAATCAAAATGTATGAAAGCGTGACGTGATAAAACTAAAAACGTATAATTAAAGTTAGAAGCATTTGTGGCAAAAAGAAAAATTATATTAAACTTTATTACAAAAAAAATATTTCTTAGTGTTGCTACACCTAAGTTTAAGATGAAAAAAAAAAGAATTAAGGATACTAAAATCATGACAAAACTGGAATCGACCACCCGTCTCTTGGTAATGAAATTATGGTCCATCCATCAAGATTTAATTCACGAATATATCTTATTATTAGGGAATTTCTCAGGATCTCATAGCTAGAAACATTTTTTTCATTTTTTTGTTACTATTCTTTTTCCAAAATTTAGTTTAAACTATTTTGTAAAAACAATATGAAAAAATGAGAGAAATAAACATATTTATAATTCAAAGGACAGATATGTATTTTAATAATTCCAAAAAAGAATTGGAGATCACAAAAGATTTCATGCTTTAGAGATCGAAATGTCAAATTTAGAAGATATATATATATATATTATAAATGAAGGTTTTACTGTAGTAATAAACACTTTTTTTATTATTTAAAATATTTCGAATTTGAATCTCTACGTAAAAAAATTCACTGAAAATTTCATCAGCTCCGAAAATGTGATAACAATTGAAAACAAAAATATTTGACCACTTTTTTTTAAAATGCGTCTTCTTATATCTCACTTAGATTCAGAATTAGGATTATGAATATCTTACATGTTTATAATTTCTTTGGGACTTAATACATTATTGCTATTTACACTATATATATATAAGGGGATTAGCTTCATCCTGTAGCACGTGAAATTTCTTCAATGAATGGAAAAATTAGTGAGATTCAAAGGTTGTGCATGATTCATAAAGAAGGAAAAAAGGTGAACTATGCTTCCAATTACCAGATGCATAGAAATTGAATACTAAAGTCTTATTACCACTTATTTTTTGTTCTTTAGTTCTTTATACTAAACCATTTCAAATAAGATAACATTAGCAGGTGAATTTTTACATCCTCTTGAAATTTATGCCTATATTTTTTTTCTCTAATATTCACATTATCAAATCATTCCAAAAAAATGACAAAATTATAAGTCATGCCATAAGGGGGTTAGGGAATTTAAACACAAAATTTAGAAGATTTTAACAACACTCCACTCTTTCTCAAACAACCTACTTCTAATAGAATTTTTTTTTGCCCAGTATTCTGATACCCTAAACCGTATTTCTTATGTTTATAGTATTTTATTTGTTTTGTTCTATAATGGCGCTGGTCCTGTAATAATGCCAACTCAAAGAAAAATAATAATGATCATGAAAGATATCAGATGATTTGTTTATAATACTTAATATAAATGATTTGCAATCGAATTAATATAAGGTATTCTTAATGTATTTCTTAAATTGTAGTATCACTCTTTTTATATATTTTATTATTTGTTTTTAATATTATAAAAAAATGACACCTTTGTCCAATAAAACTAAGCTAGGTGTTGCCACTTCAATTAGATAGAGAGCACTTCTATATCCTCTTAATATTTTTTCTTAAAAACTTCTAATTTATCGCAATGTCATTTCTTATAATTTTATCAATTTTTTAGGATAATTAATGATGTGAATATTAAGAGGATGAATTAGGAGGATTTAATTTTTTTAGATCAAATAATATGAAAACCCATACGCTGATACTAGCATTTTTTTTGCATTATAATAGTTTGTCTACTTTTTTCTTCGATAGTGTAAATAATATATATTGTTTGGCTCATATATATATNTATATATAGGAATTAATGCACCTACAAAGAACTACATGTTTTGTAAGGATACTTAGAAAAATCTTAATCATATATTGCATAATCAATGCTAAATTTTAGAATTAAAAAAAGATCATGACTTATTAAATCTATCGTTAATTATGCAATATATAGTTAGAATTTGCTAAGTAGCCCTATAAAGCAAGATGTGCTTTGTAGTGCATTAAACCCTACAAAATGATGATTGATGGTTATTCAAATGTTATAAATTTTATTATCTTAATTGTTGTGAAATTGATAATTCAAGATTAATTAATAATGGTGAAATTAGTGAGAGAAACAAAGTAGATAAATATGAATATTAATGAGATGAGAATAATATTTTCAAATCTATAAATATTCATTTATCCATAATTATTTAAAATATTATTTTATTTGTTGAAATAATAGTTTGACAACAAAGAATAATATTATGAATGATGAAATGCTCCATAAAAAACTAGTTCACAAATATTTATATGAATGAACTATGAGAAATTGTGTCAATAAGATCTCAAAGAGATAAACGATTTATAATTTCGGATGATACATGATTTATTTATTTGGATCAGATATTGAATCAATAATTATTCGAATTCATTTTCATGACTTAGAGAAAGCATTGAGTCTGATAAAAGATTGATGTCATGAAAAATGAGTTAAATTAATGCAACAACTAAAAGTTTATAGTCTCGTTTAAATTGTCAGTAAAATTGCAAGTGAGTTGTGCATGAATGGGCCTTCAAGATCAAAGTACAACTCAAATGACAATGTTAAACGACGTAAAATTAAATTTATTACTAATTGATGTACTCGAAAGAAAGACATTGATCATAAAGTATTTTTTTATCAAACTTAAAGAAAAGATTCATTATGAATAATTATAGTTTTAATAACTCAGTATGATTTAGAGTTACATTACATGAAAATATATGAAAAAAATATTTCTTATTGAGGATCTTAAGGAAGAAATATTGTTAATTAACGTGATATTTTTTTATTAAAAGAAATCTACACATGATGTGTAAATTCAAAACTAATGTATGATCATAGACAAAATTTCAAATTGGTACATTAAGTTTGTAAGTATTATAATATCTTTCAATTATAAATAAAATGATAGAAATGCATATGTATCAAAAGATCAGTGGGAGTATGATTAATAAAGATTATAAATTATATAATATTTGACAAAATATTATTAAATATTAAATATCTTCAGTGAATTATTTTTGAAGATATTTACTAATGATTAATGTTCAAATAGAATTATCATAGTTTCAAAATGAAATAATCTTGGTATTATATTATGTTTAATAAATAATGTGAAACATAAGAAATTAGTATTGTTGTTGGTTTTATGTATATAATATTTTAAGAAATTATTTTATGTGATCATTAATTATGAATTAATAAATATTTGGATTCAAATTTTATTGGATGCATGACTTGACATATGAAAATTCGTATAAAGTATTCACTACTATAATGTGATGGAGTAGTATACTGATAGAGTATGTCAATTTAGTAGTCACAATTTATGAAATGAACTTATGACATGTATTGAGACAAATTCATGTATTATGACTATGAAAATTTATTTGTAAAACATACAAAGTTAATATGTTTCATGTTAAAAAAACACTAAATAGTTTAATAATAATCACTCTAATTATCATATTTTTAATACGAAACATTCCTGCTCTATGTTGCCTATACACATTATTTTCCCCCTTTTATATTATTTTATCGTTAAATTATTCTTATTCAACAGTTCTTTTACTCCACCATTTGTTTTTGTGATAAATGACAAATTTGATTGAACAATTATTCTAAAAAAACTCCTTTTTGAGAAAATTTTTTGAGTTTTAGTAAAATAATTTGTTTAATATATATGTTTTTCCCATTTTGTTTGTAGATCTCTAGTTAACAATCGGCAGGAGAAAGAATAATGAAAATGCTTGTTACGGTCCTTTTGTTTTGAAAAAGTAAGTCTTAAGATTTAATAAAAGAACGGTAGATAACATTAGCTGCAAATTACAGCATACAAGTGAGTTGTACAATCATTTTATCCATATATATATATATATATATATATATATATATATATATATATTTCTT
>LTAE01015850.1:4718-15688 GCA_001647135.1 Pontederia paniculata
GAGAGAGAGAGAGAGAGAGAGAGAGAGAGAGAGAGAGAGAGAGTAGCAAGGACTTCCTAGGCACTTTGTTTGGTGCATGAGATCTGCTCATATGGCACCTGGTTGTTGGCTCTGGACCATCAAATCGTCTGCACCATTTAATATGAGCGAAAATTGTCTTCTGGATTTTATTGAGGCATGTCATGATATGCAAGTGATACACCGATTGTAAAGTTTGTGGAAATTTACTTTTTTTTTCCTAATGCACTAACACATGTTGATAACAATAGGTTTTTTAGATAAATGTATAGTTATAACCACATGTCAGGCCTTTAAGTGATCATCAAGGTTTTTTGAGACATAAAATAGGTATTAAAATATCTTATTAAACTAGTATTTTGTAAATTGTACATATTTTTCTCCTTCAATAGAATGTGTGGTTGACATATTTAAACACATTTCATAAATAGGCAGGGAATATTTTTGAATGGTCCCAAGATAATTTGTAGGCTATATGCATATGTACAGATCCTACAGCAGGAGTGCATGCCTCTCTAACATCCCTAATTAAATTTCTATCAAAGTATTTAATCCTGATGTTTAGGTTGATCCACATATGCTAATTTTTCGTGTTTTGTTATTACTAAGTGCCTAATTTTGATGCCATGTTGCACATGCATACTCTGATGACTTAAACTCTCTCTTTTCCCATACTCTAGTTTCTTCCAAAGATGACCCTGAGATTCTGAACGCGGTAGAATTAGGCTAGGTTTCTTAGATTTGCATGTTTCCTTTTCTTTTTCTTATGGATGACATGTTCCTTTTTCTTATTAGTATGTTATTCTCATCTCTTAATTAAAGTTAAAAGATCATTAACATGTTTTTCTAAAAGGGAGAAACTAAAAAGGCATGCATTCCTTTTTATCTAAATTGATTATCTAACTTTCAGTGAGATGCGACCCAATTGAAGTTGGATTTACCATTGAAAAGATGAACACTGATTAATAACAGAAGATTTCAAAGATGGAGTCGACGAATTCATAAGGTTTGCATATGAACATGAGGGTGTGATTGATATTGGTCGTCTAATATTATGTCCTTGTCAGAGATGTAAGAATTTTCGATGGAAGGTCAAGTATGAAGTTCAAAAGGACTTATATCACAATGGTTTCTTAACTACTTATTTCAATTGGACTTTGCACGGTGAGGAGAAATGGATGGATAACAATAGAGCATTTGATGAAGCTGAAATACGAAACCCATATGCGGATATGGTTAGGGATGCTAAGCAATTGACTTGTTAAACATAAACATCCCGAGGGTGGAAGAAAATCTGAATCCAACAACTTCTAAATTTCATGGGCTTCTTAGAGATGCAGATGAACCTTTGTGTGAAGGATGTGAGAAACATAGAACATTATCTGTTGTGGCACAATTAATGAACTTGAAGTCTGAGCATAATATGAACGAAAATTGTTTTGATCGAATGATCACCATTATTAAGTGTATGTTGCCAGTGTTTGAGAAATTACCAACAAATTTCTATAAGTGCAAGAGAATGATGAAGGAGTTAGGATTAGAATACCAAAAGATTGATGCTTGTAGCAAACATTGTATGTTGTACTATAAAGAAGATAGTTCACTCACAAGTTGGAAAATTTGTGGCGAGTCTCGATACAAGCCAAAGAACAATGCCAATATCCATCGGAAGGATGTGCCTTACTCAATGTTAAGATATTTTCCCATTGTTCCAAGGTTGCAAAGACTTTTTTTATTTGAAAAAAACATCAAAGTTTATGCGTTGGCATGTAGAAGGATTGTGTGATGATCTTTTGGTCATAACACATCCATCCGATGATGAAGCATGGAAGGAGTTTGATGCACATCATCCAACATTTGCAATAAAATCTCGTAATGTAAGACTGGGTCTTTGCACAAACGGTTTCAATCCATATGGTGTTTCAGCAACAACTTATTCATGTTGCCAATGTTTATAACACCATATAATCTACCTCCAAGCATGTGCATGAAAAGAGAGCACATATACCTCACTGGCATGATTCCTGGACCTCGATCCTCGAGCAAGAGTTTAGACATATACTTAAGGCCTCTTATTGATGAGTTGAGGATGTTGTAGGATGATGGAGTCTTAAATATGATAAGTCAAGAAAGCGAAATTTTACAATGAGAGCAGCTTTGTTGTGGATAATAAGTGATTTTCCAGCTTATGGAATGTTAAGCGGATTGAGCACAAAAGGTAAACTTGCTTGCCCCATTTGTGGCAAGCACACAAAATCATTTTACTTGAAGAATGGAAGAAAGGTTTGTTAGTTTGATTGCCATCGAATGTTCTTGCCTATTGAAAATGCAATGTGTCGTGACAGAAACTCATTTAGAAAGTCAATTATTGAGAATACTGTGCCAACAAGAAGATTTAGTGGGCTAGAGGTGTTTGAGCAGGTCACCAATCTTGAACCCATCACTTTTGGATTGAAAGCAAGTCCTTACAAGCAGCTTGGCTTTAGAATTGATCACAATTGGGAGAAAAAAAATATCTTTTGGGATTTGTCTTATTGCTCCTCAAACATGATTCAACACAATTTAGATGTCATGCATATTGAAAAGAATGTGTTTGACAATATATTCAATACTATTATGGACATAAAAGGTAAGACAAAGGACAATTTGAATTCTCGAGAGGACATGAAGGTAATATGTAGACGTCCAGAGCTAAATTTGATTCACCTACAAAATGGAAAGTGCATCAAGCCGAAAGCAACTTATGTGTTGAATTTTGAACAACAAAAAATTGTGTTTCTATGGGTAAAACAATTGAAATTTCCTGATGGGTATGCATCAAACATATCTCAATGTTTCAATCTTGAAAATGGAAAGATACATGGAATGAAGAGCCATGATTGTCACATTTTCATGCAAATGTTACTTCCTTCGGCCTTCAAGGAGTTTTTGCCCAAGTTTGTTTGGGAGACCATAACCGAATTCAGTATATTTTTTAAAGAGCTATGCACCTCTACCATTCGAAAGGAGGACATGTCATGTTTAGATTCTTCAATTTTGATATCTTTACGCAAGGTTGAGAAATTTTTTCCGCCTTCATTCTTTGATGTGATGGAGCATTTAGTCATGCATTTACCATAGGAAGTGAATGTTGTGGGTCCTGTACAATATCGATAGATGTACTCATTTGAGAGATGCATGTTGTACTTGAAAAAAAGGCTAAAAATAAAGCAAGAATTGAGGGATCAATATGTGAGGCATATTTCATACAGGAAGTATCTGTTGAAAATATGACTTTATGACTTAGTGTCATACTTATATTCTTTTGATGATGAAAACCTTATGAAAGCATTGAAAAAGATAATGTGCACATATTAGAACAGGGACAAGTGTGTGAAAGTTTTAAAGTCAAATTATATGCACTGATGTTCAAGTTAATATTTGTCTATGTTCCCTTTAGATCTAGACTGAGAAATGAATATATTAATTGCATATAATTCTGTTATCTTTCTCTACATTCAAGANATATATATATATATATATATATATATATATATATATGTATATGCTAAATAGTTATTTACCATGTGGCGATTCCACATTTTTCCTTTGCTATGTGGCGACTCCACCTTTTCTTGAAAAAATATAATAAAATTTATTAGCAATCTATCTGTTTATTAATCCAATGAAATTTAAATCGATAAGTTTTATGGATTCAAATATTTATTTAATCCAACAAAATTAAACAGTCCTTATTATCTGTTTAAATTTTTTTACACCAAATATATATTTTATCAGAATATTTTTACTTAATTATCCATTATATTTCTTAAATTTAATTTAAAAATATGTTCATATTATTTTAAAAGAATCCTAATTCAATAAAACAAAGAAGATTTAACATTATTTCTGAAAAAAAATCTCGTGAAAAATATAAACAATTTTAATAAAAATTTAAATAATTACTATTTTAATTATAAGAAATATAACACAAGTAAATGGAAAATATGGATTATTGTTTCTTATTAATTTTTGGATATTGTTTCATTGAAAAAAATAGAAAAAGTAAGAAAATACTTGTTTTTAAAAGAATTCTTAATCTAGTAGTAAAATAGCAATAATTTTAAATAATCCTAAATTAAGTAAATTAGGAAAATATAAATTTTAATTTTTAATTTGTTTTTCAATAATTTTTTTTCTTGAAAAAATGGACGAAAACAAATATTATTGTAAAAGAATCATGACTTAGGTAAGTTAATAAATTTTATTGTTACTTTTGGGGTCATATAACTCCAAATGAAATTCGTATTTTCTTACAGAAAATGAATATGATATATGTATGCTTATATATAACTTTTTTTGAATTACTTTTTCCTCAAAATATAAATACAAAAAGTGTTATTTTTAAAGTCCTAACCCAAGTAAATTAAAAAAAGTAATAATTCCTTATTATTTTAAGCAACATTTTATCCTAAAAGAATTGAAATGTAACTAAAGTGAAATAACTATTTTAAAAGAATTATAACTCAATTGAATTAAGAAAAATTAGTAAAAAGTCCAAATAAGTATTTTGTTAGTTATCTGTTAGGTACTTAAAAAATATATAATTATTCCCATGGCTTAAAAGAATGATCAAGAGTAATATCAATGGCTTATACGCCATTGGCAAAATTAGTTAGCAGAAAGAATTTTTTCCCTATCTACTTTTTTGGAGTCATATGGTTATGTACTGTAGTTAACAATAATATATAGTTGTTTCTCTAGTTGCCTGAATTATATATAGCCAAGTTTTTGCTGTTCCACTTCCACATGTACAAACACAATTTTCTTTAACATTTTTTTTACTTTAGAATTTTTTAAATGAACAACCTTTTTTCCAACTATTGGACCGGATGGGATACCGATTGAAATTTGGAAATATTTAGGAAAAAAAGGTGTGTTGTGGTTATGTAAATTATTTAACGAGATTTTACGATAAAAAAAGATGTCTGATGATTGGAGAATAAGTACGTTAGTTTCTATTTACAAAAATAAAGGAGAAATTCAGAATTGTGCAAATTATAAAGAGATTAAGCTTATGAGTCATACAATGAAGTTATGAGAAAAAGTGATTGAATATAGGTTGAGAGTGGAGACTAGTATTTCTGAGAAACACACCAGGAAGATCCACTACAGAGGTGATTTATTTATTAAAGGGAATGACGGAGAAGTATCGAAGTAGAAAAAGAAATTTACATATAGTTTTCGTTGATTTAGAAAAGGCGTATGATCGTGTACCAAGAGAGGTACTCTGAAAAGTCTTGCAAAAGAAAAGGGAGAGTATTGCATTTATTAAGATTATGCAAGATATATACGATGGAGCATTGACTAAGGTTAGGAACCAGGAGGAGAGACGAAAGTATTTCCGATAAGAATTGATCTACACCAATGATCATCTTTAAGCCCATATTTGTTTAACTTAGTTGTGGATGCTATAACCGAGAGTATCATAGAGGAGGTACCAAAGTGCATGCTCTTTGCTGATGATATCGTACTTTTAGCAGATTCAAGAGATGAGATTAATGCAAAATTGAAAATATGGAGAAACACGTTGGATTCAGAGGGTTTCCGTTTAAGTAGGAATAAGACAGAGTATATGCATTGCAATTTCACGAATAGACAATTTAAAGGCGATTTGGAAGTTAGGTTAGGAGATGATATAATTTCTCAAGTGACAAAATTTAAATATTTGGGATCAATTATAAGATAAGATGGGTAGATTGATGATGATGTTAACCATAGAATTCAAGCTGGTTGGTGTAAGTGGAGGAAGACTATTGGAGTCCTTTGTGATAGGAAAGTACCCCATAAGATTAAAGGAAAATTCTACCACACCGCTATAAGACCAACAGTATTATATGGTAGTGAATGTTGGGTTATGAAGGGANTGGAGTCCTTTGTGATAGGAAAGTACCCCATAAGATTAAAGGAAAATTCTACCACACCGCTATAAGACCAACAGTATTATATGGTAGTGAATGTTGGGTTATGAAGGGACAACATGAACATAAAGTGGGAGCAACTGAAATGAGGATGTTGAGATTGATGTGTGGTCATACTAGAAAGGATAAGATTAGGAATGACCATATACGTGAATGAGTCAGAGTGGCCCCTATTAGCGAGAAGATGGTAGAGAATCGTTTGAGGTGGTTTGGTCATGTTCAGAGAAGGCCATTAAATGCGTCAATAAGGAGGGTAGAACAGATAATTTGAAATTCGATTAAAAGAGGGAGAGAGACCAAGACGAACACTTGACGAGCTAATAGATCGAGATATATTAGTGAATAATATACTTAAAAATTTGATTACTAATAGAGCATAATGACGTCGTATGATCCATGTAGCCAACTCCACCTAGTGGGATAAGACTTTGTTGTTGTTGTTGTTGAACAACCTTTTTTTCAGAGAATTTCGACGGAATTCGCCTTTAAGGTCAGATCAGAATTGGCCAGTGAACATAGCTTCACAAAATCCAAATAATGCCTTCTTGCTATGCAGAAAAGAATGTGTTATAACTTAAACATAATAAAATAAATCTAACATTTCACCATAAAAGTCATCCTTTGGGCACTACATTTATTGTCTTTTAAGCAACAGAAGTCTAAACACATCTCCATGCTTTGTTTGCTGCATCATTTCCACAGCTTTCACAGAAAAGCAAAAACTTGCAGGAAACTTGAATTTACTAATGAGCCATAGAAAATAAATCTACTTTGTTTCTTTTATTTGTTAGAGATTTGCAAACTGAGACTAGAAAATTTGTGGCACTTATGTGAGAAGGTGCCCACTTTACAGCCTAGAAAATTTTGGCAGCCTGTTTTGGTTCTTGCCATTTCATAATCTTACATAATGCATGGGATGTTTGAGGGCAATTTTAGCATACAATTCAGTGTAGCTTATGTCTCTAGACCCTTATAATCCTTCTCTACTTTGCTAGAATTAACTGAGAGAGAGCACACTAGTATTTGAAAAAGGTCAAAGTAAACAAGCTAAGCGGGAAAATTGACATTATAAGCAAACCAAGTTATCTTAAGAAAGATGAACAGTAGTTAGCAGTGGAGCATAAAGTACATCTAACATTTGACTATCTGGGTTAAATGTAAAATTTTCTCATACCTCTTCTTTTGCTAATTCTCTTTTTCATGTATTAGTTTCTCTTGTAACTGAAAAAGGAACCTCAACTCTGATGAAAGTGAGAAGTTTCAGTCAAGAATAATGATATATAGGCTGAACATAGATATCAAAATATATCAAACAAAACACAGAAGTGATTTCCATTTTCTTACTTATATTTATAAATAATATTGTTTGAAGAAATAATGGTGGGAAATTGAGTTTAAAAAAATATGATGATCAAGTTTCACCAGTAAATGAAAATTTTCAATAGTTTATTAGAACACAAGTTCATAGAAGGATCTTTTCTATTTGAAGTGAAACATAAAAGTCTATATTACTTCGATATCAAGAGAGAAACCAAGGTAGTCTATTATCCCCCTTTTAGTGAAAAAAAATAAATGCAATTTAATTAGCGATAAACAAGAAAAATGTATGGATATAAAGAAGAGAGGAAACCCTCCCTTTTTTTCATGTTTCACAACCAAATTGATCAGGCATTTTGGAAAGATAGTAAACAATATCCAAAGCCAAAACCATTTCTGGTATCACACTACAATTGAACATTGCTTTTCTTATATCATGACAGCCTGTTCATTTTTCCGAATATTCCTAGGGGAAATTTGAAAGTAGGCAACATAAAATTTTATTGTAAAATTCGCAGACAAATCAAACTTAATTTGTATCTTCAATGAGTTGTTTGAAGTTTATTGGACTTGCAAATTGCAGTGAACCATTGTAGACGGCTATGCTTGCAAGCTTGGTTGCTGCATGTGTTACATGCTTCTTATCCCAGAATAGATAGTGGTCACGATCAGAACAATACTTGGCATTTGGTACGCAACCAGATTCGCCAAACTTACCCGATCCACAGCATGCTGATTTTACCTCTTTAAAACCTGCAAAACTTCATGATGTTAACAGGATTTCTTATCCCACTACTTTGATGGATATAAAAACTTTTTGTAATGAACAAGTTCTACTTTCAAATTTTCATATTTTTGCCCAACTTTAGAATTTATGTACTCTGGTAAAAGAATTATGTAGCATATATCATAAATAGATAATGATACTGAAAAGAATTTCAGATTCATGGCTGGCTCTTTGTTCTGTTGGGAACTTGTTGTACTGTTATTTCTTTCAAATGTTTGACACTAATCTATCCCCACAAATTCCTCAATGAAAATGACAAACTGTTGTTGTGCCTTGAGTTATTATATTTTGTACTCAAAATTGTGAACGAAAAAAAATTAAGAAAAAAAGGGAATATGTGACGGTAGCGAAAGGCTTGGACCGTTAAAGTTTCATGATGTACTGAAAACTTTTTAGTGACGAACTATTTTATTCGTTATTTTTATTCTTGATCGATCTCTCACCCTATATTCCCAACACAAATCACTTTATTCAATCATTATTGGAGTTGACGAATACTTCAGAGCTTCTTGTTTCTCACACCGGATATGACCACGGGAGCTTAGGAGAATTGGAGTATTACCCAATGACATCTAACCCCTACGCGCAGAAAGGGGAGAGTTTCGAGGAGCACAACTCCTCGACGTGAGCTTAGGGGAACTGAAGTATTACCCAACGACATCCAACCTAAACGGGTTTGGGCTTTTATTTAAGCTGACCCGTATGGTGTGGATTAAGAGATTTTCTATTTGTTAGGGTTTTGGACCCATATATATATTGCTCTTATTTCAGCCTTGATGTTGAGCGGTTGTAACGAAAAATAATATAGTGAAATCTGTTTGCAGGACGTAGCCTTAACCAAAGGGTGAACCTGGGTAAATTTGTGTATGTTATCTATTTTTCTATATTTTCTCTATATAATCTTCTACTTATTCTCGAATCTTCCCAATGGCTATGTTTTGAAATTGTGGTTTGCTTTCTGGTGAGTTGATTAAACTAAACTTTGATCCACCAGAATTGTTGATTCTATATATTTATTACAAAGATGAAGAAAAGTCTATGCAAGGAAAAAAAAACATAAGAAAACTGAGTTGCGATGAGCGTACCAAGAGCACTGGGATCTTTTATTATACTCGAGAAAAATTCATGAGAACTTCCAATTGAATACTTCATCCCTTTTAATGTTGACGAAACTTTTTGCATCATAGATTTTACAGCAATGTTGAACTCCAGAGCAAATTCATTCACGGCATCAACACAACCACCTGTTGGGTTTAAGCTTCTGACATATGGGGAACATCCAATAGGCGCTACATCAATCATCCCAAACTTCCTGGCTCCAAGTTTATACAACCGCTGCAGTTCAAATTTTACCACATGAACACATGTATAAATAAATGGTAATAAGTGCATTATCTGAGATATCACAGGGAAAAATGAAAACCTTTATATGGTTCTGATAGTTTGACACAAGAGTAGAAATGAATTTTTTCTTCTCAGTATTGTTAGGAGAGCTCTTCTTGGAAAAGTAGACAGCCATGTCATTGGCACCGGTGCTGATAACGAAAATGGATTTGGACAGGAAAGAGTTGGTAGTCTTGGCATCAGTCTGGGTTATCATATTTGATCTGATCNGGGCTCCTCTCAAATCCCATATGAATTGCTGAACATAAAAAAAAAGAAAAAGAAAAAAACACTATCAGAGAATCCAATATCGGACCATCCTTGAAGATGGAAAAACTGTGGTTTGATACTAGTATTGCACCAGAAAAGTTAAGTTGAGAACCAACTTAACATTTAATTGCACCATGATGTGCATTAACACTTGCTTTGTCATTCAAAGTATGCTTTGATGAGTATGCGGAAATCTGAGGTTTTTATGTTATTTAAATGCAGAAAGATACAATTCAGAAGTATTACAGCTCCTGTTGTTAAATGTGTGTGTGTACAAACTACAAAGGTAGTCATTAATACGATCTTTGTCTGTGATTAAAAACATTTTCCAGCAAAATTTTCCATGATCGAACAAGAAGTAAAGTGCAAGGGCACTAGTGAATTAAATGTTCATGACTCTGGTTTTCCTTAACAAAAGAGGAAGAAAACAATAAAGTGGAAATGCATATGACTAACCCATGAAATCCATGCCGTTGTAGCCATTGCTGAACCTTCCAGTGGGGATCGAGTCAGGGAAGTCCACGCCATAAGGAGAGAAGTTGGACTTAGCAACGGCCGCGCCCTGCAGGTAGTTGTTGTTGCCGACGTCGACGCTGGAGTCACCGAACGCGTAGATGGCCGAAACCTTGGGAGCTTCAGCTCCCGGAGCAGCATGAGCAGGAACAAGGATCAGGAGGAGGAGGAGGAGGAGGAACGCCATGGTCAGTGTGATGCTGAGGGGCAGTGGCTTGCGTGCTTTTGTTGGGGGCATTTATAAGAAGGCGAAAGGATAAAATCATAAAATGGTGTTTCCATTGTATATTTGGCATGTGGATTGTAAATAATCACTTATTCATGCTGCATCCCATTATTGACTCGTGTCATACATATGCAGGTAAGGATTTTCTACCCGTTAAAGGAAGGTCTCGAGTTCAAGCCTCTTGAACGTAGTAATTCCTTATTAGGAATCTTACCAATCAAAGTTAGGTGTTCGATCCGGGGCAACACAAATTAATCGAATGTTAGTAGCCTCGAATACTGTGGGAAAAAAAAACTCACTCAAATATATCTTATTTCAAATTCTATCAATATGTTTTTTTTTTATTTTTAGCTTTCTTTTTTCTTTGTATTAGACCATGGACTTCTTTTTTAATAAAAAATATATATAATCAATTTTTGACAAAATTTGTCATTGCCATCAGTTTAATATTCAATAATTATCTTTTCATATATATATATATATATATATATATATA
>LTAE01015862.1:0-11940 GCA_001647135.1 Pontederia paniculata
AAGTTCATAATGTATCGTTTAACAACTTCAAACGAAACTCTGCCTTCAGGAGGAAAGCTTGCTTCTATAGCATGAAAATGATAAACATGAAAAACAAAATTGAAAATGATAGCATATAAGAAATTACTTTTTATTATTTTTTATGTAAATTTTTAACATGATTCTACATTTTTAGTGTTTATAAGTTTCAATTGAAGACGGTGTAATGTGGAATAGCTCTTGAATATATTAAATCATTTTTTCATTTTCTTAAACACAAAATTATATATTGATATGATATTAATTTATATATTTAAATAATATTTTTAAAATTTGATCATAACTATTATTTAGTCGTCTCCGTTACATTTTTCTTAGCCCCTTGGTCTAGCTTTTTTATCGAGCTATATCCCAATATGAGTCATAAGATCGAAATTTCTATCATCCATAATTGGGTATTCTAACATTCATATTAACAAAACAATTGCGATATTAGTGATTGAAATGTCCACAATTTTGTTTGATTGTTATTTTACTTTTGTTTTTTTATAATATAAACGATATCCATTTTAAAAAAAAATAGTATTTTTTTAGTTTTAGTTTCTATTATATGACATTAAAAAGAGAGAGAATGATTGGTTGAAATAACAATTGAACTCTGTTTCCTTAAAAGTTATAATTATTAACATATAAGCAATCACTTTTTAAGCAAGGTAGTTGAGAAAGTAATTCTCATTCAACGACGAAGAATTAGATCACAAAATAAAAACATTGATATTTATTGTTTTGAAAATTTAAGTTTAACAATAAGAACTTCTCAAATTCCTCATCAAACACCTTTATCTTCCTTGTGTGGGAATGAAGAGCAATAATTAGTGAGTAGTCATAGTACTTGCAAAGATAAAATAAGTCTAAAATTTTCCATTGAAAAGGCTTAAATGACATTCAAAACAAAAAAGTAGGAAAATAATTTAACATTTTTTTAAAATTTACAAATCATTGAATTATGTAAACCAATTATTAAATATTTAATTCTTGATTTGGGCGGGGGCGCACACACGTGTACCCCCTCTATCAAAAATTCTGACGTCCGCTCTACCACTTGGGGAGAGGGTGGCCTAGCACACCCACAAAATGCATTGTGGGCCCCTAGCCCAGGCCACGGGTATTATTGATCACCCGTCGACCCCATCCAGATAAATATGTATTAAATGTTGTCTGTTCATGTTATTTGTAAGGCTCCTTGTCTCCTCTACTTCTTTAAATTCCTCATGTGGGATTAAGGTATTTGTGAGTATTTGTATTTTATACGTACGGAAATGGAATGGAGGTGCAATCAAGATTTCAATTGTTTATCTTTGACATAATAAATAGTCTTTCAACCTTGGGGATTGTTATAATCTCTTAAAATCTTTTAGAAAATCTCAAAGTCGATCGATCGTCAATTTTTTGGTGGTCTTTAATTAATTTGCAACCTCGTAAATATATTTCCTTAACCAAACAACAAAATAAGTCATTTTCACAAAAAAAGGAATATTTCCTTAAATTAATTTCTCATATAATGTAACCTAATTTTCTATTAAATGTTACCTTAAATTAACATCGTGGAACATGGTAGTTAAACTAATGGATTTAATGTAAATGTTACCAGCTTGGCTGGTAGCATTTTTCGACCAAATCGCGCGAGCCGTCGGCACGGTTCAGCATTTGGTCTAGGAGAGAAATGGGGTTCGACGGCCGGTTCAAGCTGGTTCAATGCACTTCTTGGGACAGTTTAAAATATTAAAAACGAAACCCTAAAAAAAATCGATGGCTTCGCAAGTTCCGTTTTCTCTGCAATGTTGTCGTTGCCTACTCCTAGCAGCTCCTGCTCCTGACGCTGCCGGATCCTAACCGCCGCCATTGCCGCCGGATCCTGCCACCGCCGCCTCATACCACCGCCACCTCCTTTCTTTGCAATGTCTTTGTTGCCTACTCCTAACGGCTCCTGCTCCTGATGCTGCCGGACCCTAACCGNGCCTGGTGCTCCTATCTCTCTTGCCGCCTCCTGCCGCCGCTTGCTGCTCCTTTCTCTCTTGCCATCATTGCTGCCTCTTGTTGTCGCCTGCTTCCCCTATTGCATGTTGCTGCTGCTGGTGTCGGTTGCTGCAATGCCGCATGATGTTGTTTGCCATTGATGCTATTCCGTATGTATGTTGCAAGTGAGCTTCGTGAGATAATTAGCATCTTCATTTGATGCTGACAATTTAACTGACACTAGGTGATAATAATGTAGGTATTCTTCAACCAGAAATTTGACTACAAAATGAGATGTTTATAGCTATGAAGTGATGCGCCTTCAACTTCTTACACGAAGAGCTCCTGTTGATATGACAAATTCTTGTCTCATGGGTAGGTATCTGTCATATGTGTCCTCTTCTTTATCTTTGCTTGATAGTGAAATTAAGTTGCATGTTTTCGAATATAACCAGTATGTTTGCACCTAAATCCTGCAAAATACTGATGAAATCAGGTAACTGAATGAAACTTTCATAATAGAATTACTAGCAGAATTTACTTTTGTAACTTCACCTTTGCCATTTTTTACATTTAAAATTAAGAATATGAATGCAAAAGATAGATCCTTCTCTAAACTAATAGTTCATTTTTTTAATCTAATCCCTGTTTTTTATGTTTGTTTTTCTCCTTTCAGCCACTGTGACATGATAACTCCTTTAGACGTTTTGGAGCTCATTTGTCATTCCACATTGTCTCTGTCTTTTGTATTTTGCATTGATAGGGTATCACTCTTGCACTTTGACTCTGTCTTTTGTATTTATTCCTTTCTTTGGGTTAGGTGTCTTTTGTATCTCTCCAACTCAATTGATAATCTATTATTAGCTTTGATGGTCCGTCTCTCGCTTGTCTTTAATAAGAAAGTACATTTATAGTGAATTATATATGTTTCTTGCTGCATAATATATGCATTTTTTGTAAATGCTCGTATTCTTGCTGCATAACTATATTTATTCATATTTTATTTTGTTTTAGCTACAGAAACCTTTTATGAATATGGATGCAAATAGTTCACAATATCTTCGTGAAGATAATGAAGAACTTGAATCAACTCAAGATGTGTCCATTAAAGATGATGAAAATATGGAAGAAGGGGATAATGAGGAGTTGGTCTGTGAGGATATTCAAGAAGGAAATAATGAAGAGATGAATGTTGAAGATTGTCAAGATCATAGTTATGTCAAATCTTTTGAGCTACCAAAACCATCCATTGGCATGATATTTGATAGCGACAATGACGCATACAATTATTATAACATGTATGCTAGATTAGTAGGATTTTCTATTAGAAAGTATGCTCTTGCATAAGTGCAAGAGCACTGACATATTATAAATAGACACTTTGTTTGTTCTAAACAAGGTCACAAGAATTTAAAGCAAAGCATCGAAAAGGAATTTAAGCAATGAAGGCATATTAGGAATGATTGTCAAGCCCATTTATATGTTGCTCTAAAAGAGGATGAAAAGTGAGAGATAAGAAATTTTCATGAACAACATAATCATCCTTTGACAAGTCCTTCAAAGATAAAATTTCACCATTCACACAAAGTGTTTTCGGATACTTCCAAAGAAGCCATTGAGAAACTACACGGATATGGTATGGGTCCATCGAGAATAGCCAAAACACTCAATATGTTTGGTGCACCACTCATTGCAGTGCAAGATTGTATTGATCATTTGAGGACAATAAGGAAAAGCAATTTTGGTACTGAATGTCTTAGTATCATATTTTATTTTTAAAGTAAGATAAATGTCGATCCAGGTTTCTTTCATAGATGGGAGTTGGATGAAAATGACACTGTAATGAATTTTTTTGGGCTGATGGCAGGTCAAGAGATAGTTATATAACTTTTGGTGATGTTGTGGTGTTCGATACAACATATAGGACCAACAATGTAAGGATGCCATTTGCTCCCTTTACAAGAGTTAATCATCATAGGATGTCATGTTTATTTGGTTGTGCGTTACTTGCTTATGAGACTAAAGAGACATTTATATGGTTGTTTAAAAAATAGTCTGAATGCATGAATTGAAAGCACCCTATATGCATTATTACTGATCAAGATGTTGCAATGTGAAATGCTATACATAAGATTTTTCCTAATACTAAGCATATCTTTTGCACCTGGCATATTGGAAAGAATGCAATGATTCATCTTCAATATTTAAATTCAAGGGACAATTTTGTTGAAGATTATAATATATGGCTTTATAAATCAGCTAGGTTTGATGAATTCGAAGAGGGTTGGCTTTCCTTGAATCAACAATATGATATCCCAAATGGTCATTGGCTAGAGAATATGTATANCTTCGTGAAGATAATGAAGAACTTGAATCAACTCAAGATGTGTCCATTAAAGATGATGAAAATATGGAAGAAGGGGATAATGAGGAGTTGGTCTGTGAGGATATTCAAGAAGGAAATAATGAAGAGATGAATGTTGAAGATTGTCAAGATCATAGTTATGTCAAATCTTTTGAGCTACCAAAACCATCCATTGGCATGATATTTGATAGCGACAATGACGCATACAATTATTATAACATGTATGCTAGATTAGTAGGATTTTCTATTAGAAAGTATGCTCTTGCATAAGTGCAAGAGCACTGACATATTATAAATAGACACTTTGTTTGTTCTAAACAAGGTCACAAGAATTTAAAGCAAAGCATCGAAAAGGAATTTAAGCAATGAAGGCATATTAGGAATGATTGTCAAGCCCATTTATATGTTGCTCTAAAAGAGGATGAAAAGTGAGAGATAAGAAATTTTCATGAACAACATAATCATCCTTTGACAAGTCCTTCAAAGATAAAATTTCACCATTCACACAAAGTGTTTTCGGATACTTCCAAAGAAGCCATTGAGAAACTACACGGATATGGTATGGGTCCATCGAGAATAGCCAAAACACTCAATATGTTTGGTGCACCACTCATTGCAGTGCAAGATTGTATTGATCATTTGAGGACAATAAGGAAAAGCAATTTTGGTACTGAATGTCTTAGTATCATATTTTATTTTTAAAGTAAGATAAATGTCGATCCAGGTTTCTTTCATAGATGGGAGTTGGATGAAAATGACACTGTAATGAATTTTTTTGGGCTGATGGCAGGTCAAGAGATAGTTATATAACTTTTGGTGATGTTGTGGTGTTCGATACAACATATAGGACCAACAATGTAAGGATGCCATTTGCTCCCTTTACAAGAGTTAATCATCATAGGATGTCATGTTTATTTGGTTGTGCGTTACTTGCTTATGAGACTAAAGAGACATTTATATGGTTGTTTAAAAAATAGTCTGAATGCATGAATTGAAAGCACCCTATATGCATTATTACTGATCAAGATGTTGCAATGTGAAATGCTATACATAAGATTTTTCCTAATACTAAGCATATCTTTTGCACCTGGCATATTGGAAAGAATGCAATGATTCATCTTCAATATTTAAATTCAAGGGACAATTTTGTTGAAGATTATAATATATGGCTTTATAAATCAGCTAGGTTTGATGAATTCGAAGAGGGTTGGCTTTCCTTGAATCAACAATATGATATCCCAAATGGTCATTGGCTAGAGAATATGTATAACAAGCGAAGGCAATGGGTCTCCTTGTATTTCAAAGATGCTTTTACTGCAGGTATGCGTACTACCCAAAGAGCCGAAAGTATTAATGCATTCTTTGATGGATTTGTTAATGCAAACACTTCACTGTATGATTTCGTACAACAATATGATAGAGCAATTGAAAATCATCGTGGAGTTGAAGAAAAAGAAGATTTTCATACTATGAATTCTTTGCCTGCCTTCATTATCAATAATCCATTAGAGGTTCATGCTGTATATATATATATACATATAATGTATTTTGCAAGTTCCAAAACGAATATGCACATGCCTTGAAGTTGTATGCGCACAAGGTTTTCAAAGATGTAGAGAAATCATTGTGCTCAGTATATCTAGTACATAGTGTGGATGAAGGCACAAATATCGTTGAGTTTAGCCGGCATGAAAAAAAATTCATAAAATGTTCTTGCAATAAATTTGAACTAGAAGGAATCTTTTGTTGCCATATTTTATGTGTTCTCTATAAGAAATGAGTAGGAGTTTTACCAGAGCAATATGTCCTTCGTCGTTGGTCAATTAATGCCAGGTATTCAAATGCACGTGCAGTTTATGATAAAGCATAAACATTTATAGATTGCATAACTCCTATTAAAAAATTGTCTTGGCAAAGTAATTTATGGAAAATAGAAGAAATAAGTTTGATTTCATCTCAACATTTACAGCTTGGTGTTCCAATGATAAAAAAGTTTCTTGAAATGTACATGATGATAGTGTTTGTACTGCATTCATTTGTATTACCAACTGATGTAATTTTTTTATCTTGGCAGGTTATCCCAAGAACAAGTAGAAGTAGATTGCTGCAATTCTGGAGATGTAGCTGCGAGCAAAATATTTTTTGGCACAAGAATTAGATTAAACTATTTTTGTCACAAGACTAGGATGTTGTCGTGTAATCAATTAAACTACCTTCAATTTGTCGTTCTTTTGTGGTGTAATAACTGGCTATATCCAAACAAGATAATATTTTGGATGCTTTAATTGTCTTTATATCAAATTTCCCAACATTAAAAGGCTGTTTTAATTGATGTTTTTCAAGTTTGTTCTACAATTTCTGGTGGCTAATTTTGAGGAGATAAATAGAGACATGCAGGTGGAACCATAATGCATTAAGTAACTTTTTATGATTCTGTGCGTTCATTTTTGGTCACCTTGCTTCTGCATGGGATCAGAATGAGTCACCAAGATAGGGACCACTTTTTGTCAAACTATGCAACACATATTTGGATGAAAATCTGATATAACTTCAGAAGGGCCACCTATTAATGGTCCATCATGGGCAGCTCGGAGACGAATGCACAAGTAAATCAAGATGAATTAAATTTCAAACAGGTAAATGCAAAGTTAAAGTTAAAGGTAAAAGTAAATCAAGACGAACAGAGACAAGTGCACATGTAAATGCAAAGTAAAATTCCAAACATAAAATTTAAGTTACAACCAAAAAGTTAAAATTACAATCATCTTATTTCATATACAAATGACCAACATTAATACTAGAATAATTATGATAACAAGAAATTTACATAATAAGTTAAATTAATCTCATTCCTTTGGATCCTAACTTCATCTTCAATTTCTTTTTCAGCTTCCAACCTTTTGATCTTTCGCAATAATTCATTGATCACTTGAGCAGGTCGAGGTTCGAAGTTTGTATTCATCTACCCGAAGTTCCTACATGCTCCTGGTTGTTGCAAGATTAGAAAAATATTGCAATGTAAATACTATTGTTTAAATTAAAAGTTAAGGAAATCAGTAAAAGAGATAAACCAAAATAACATGGAAAGAAAAACCTTCCAGACAAAGATGAAGCACCAAACACAAAATAACAGCAAAGAAGGAAAAAAAAATCATTATTCAGCAAAGAAGAGATACTATGTTTATAGAAAGTTAATCAAGCAGTATCATTATCAATAAGCCATCAAAACTGGAAGTGTTAAAATGGCAATCTGTAACATTACAATGAAAGATATAAATAATTTATCTTCCCAAACAATGCAGTCATTGTTATGAACCTAATTAATTTGTATCCATGTAATGCAACAAGTGATTGGCAAATAGCATTCAACGTATTCCAAGAAAATCGCATCAATAATTACATCAAGAATAATGACTATAGAAACAAAATAATAATAATAATAAAAATTATCGCTCAAATTGACATTTGGCATTGATTTGCCAAGATCCATCTAGAACTCGGCAAGCGTAGTCTAATAAATTTAAGAACTTTTGCTGCTATATGAATAAGCATCACAATCCAATAGTATCTCATCGAAGACTGAGTTGGATGCATTCAGTTCCTTTGAATAATACATAACCATAAGGAGACATCACAGATGTGGAGTACCTTCTTGACAAATGTGGAGTACCTTCTTGAGAGCGGCAGGCAGCAGGGGCAACGGCAGGCGGTGGCTAGCGGCGGGGGCAGCAGCAAGGCGGAAGGAGCAAGATCTACAGACTCAACGACGGCTCGCGAGACTGCAGCGGAAGGAACAGGAGGCGACAATGGCGGTAGGAGACAAAGGGGGAACATGGGCGGCTCACGAGATCTGCAGCGGCAATGGCGGCGGAAGGAGGCATCAACAACAGCAAGGCAAACAACAATAGGCGGCAGCGGCAGCAGGCGACGGGGCAGGACGCGGCGACAGGATAGAAAGGGGCAACGGCGGCTCGAGAGATCTGCAGCGGCAACTGCAGTAGCAGGATCCGGCGGCGGTTAGGATCCGATGGCGGTACGAGCAGGAGGCGCTAGGAGTAGGCGACGACGACGACGTTGCAGGAGTCGTTCGTGAGAAAGCGGAACTGCAAAGCCGTCCAATTTTTTTAGGGTTTTGTTTTTAATATTTTAAATCGGCCCAAGAAGTGCATCGAACCAGCTTGAACCGACCGTCGAACCCCGTTTCTCTCCTAGCCAAATGCTGAACTGCGTGCGATCGACGGCTCGCGCGATTTGGTCGATTACATTAAACCCTAAACTAATTTGTCAATTAGAAATTATATATTACACTAATGTGGTGGTGACGGACATTGCACCCATTTTTTCAGCTTAGAAGAATGCTATAATTAAAAAATTGAATGAAAATAATATTAAATAAAGAGTTATTTCCTTAAACTTTCCTTCACCTATCACTCAAATAAGATGCAACCTGAAATTATAAAACTAGATATAATTAACCCATAAATTTATTTTGAATAGACATATTAGTCCATCCGTTAAATTTGTCTGATTTACCATTGATTTTAATTTTCTATTTATTCAATAACACTTTTACCCTTGAGAACAAAAAAAGTACTCTCTCCTTTAGCTCCTATGAGCTCGCATGGCGAGGCATAGAGTCGCTTGATGCATTGGTGAGCTCAAGCAAGAGCTCATGTGGACCTCATCGGTAAGTTGTGAGCTCGTGTAGAGCCCGCATGGAGCTCATTCAACTTAGTTGCCGGTGAGCTTGCAAGCCATGCAAGCTCGAGCGGAGATCATTACACAACTCGTTGATGAGCTCGTAAGCCAGAGAACTCGAGCAGAACTTAATGGTGAGCTCGTATGGAGCTCGCCGATGAGCTTGTTGATTAGCTGCATGTGAGCTCTCCACCGAGTTTTGCACGAGCTCATTGATGAGAGCTCCATGCGAGCTTGCTGACGAGTGATCGTTTGAGCTCAAGCACTGCTCGATGAGCTTGCCATGCTTCCTGCGCAAGCGAGCTCGTCAGCACGACCAATGGGCTCATCATGAGAGAATGTGAGTTCAATTTTTTTTATTTTTTTAGATCAGAGAGTAAAAATTTATCTCATAAATAAAAAAGTATATAAAATAAAAATCAGACTATAGATTGGTTTGTCCAATTGAAAAAAGTTAAACATACTTTTGTTTGGTTTTATAATCGAAGATTAAATTTAAATTTACAAGTCATTAAATTGTATAAATAAATTATTAAATATTTAATAATTAATTTGTGTGGGGCCACATGAATGCGCACCCCCGCTATCACAAATTATGATGTCCACTCTCGCACTTGTAGGATCTGAATGGCACCAAGAGGGGGGTGAATTGGTGTATCAAAATTTTCGACTATCTAAAGTAGTTATCTTAGCGGAAGTAGTCAATATGTTGATTGTAATAAGCACTAATGCGAATGTAAAGAACAGAAGAAACAAACACAGTTGAGTTTGTTGACGAGGTTCGATCGAACTCCTGGCCTACGTCCCCGTTCCGGTCTTCTCGAACTCGAGACCTCCGGAGTTCACTAAATTCCTTCTTCAAGGGTGAAGGCTCCCTTATAACTTCTTCTTCTTTCTTGCGAGGGCAAGGAGACAACCTCTTACAAGGTGTTCACTTTTGAACGCTCACTCTAGTTCCTTCTATTATGGATTCGACACAGAAATACTCAGAAGGAGGAACTAAGGCTTCTTCACTCAAGCTCTAGAGTTTGCTAATCAAATTGTCAAAGTTACTTCCCAAGACTCTTGGGATTAAAATTTATACTCTATACAAACGATCTAATCTCTCTCTCAGAAAATTAGTCGTTAATGCAAGTACAGTACTCTTCACCTACTCCTCGGTCATCCACTTCCACTGCTCCGGTCGACCGCTGCTTCAGTGAAGTTATCCATTGAACTGTCGTTTGGTGCTTTGGTCGTCCACCGTTCACCTTCGGACGTCCGCAGTTCAGAGCTTTAGCCTTTATTCCTTTGTCAAGCTCCTTCGGTCGCCCGCTGATTGCACGCCAATCCTTTGATCGCTCGATCTTGACTTGTGTTTAGTTCTTCAACTCTTCTCCGGTCGTCCGCTGATTGCATACCAATCCTCCGGTCGACCTTTACTTCAATTGAAGTCTCTTGTCAAGCTCCTTCGGTCATTCGCTGATTGCACGCCAATCTTTCGGTCGCCCGATCTTCACTTGTGCTTAGTTCTTCAACTCTTCTCTAGTCATCCGCTGATTGCACACCAATCCTCCGGTCGACCTTTACTTCAATTGAAGTCTCTTGTCAAGCTCCTTTGGTCGTCCACTGATTGCACGTCAATCCTTCGGTCGCCCGATCTTGACTTGTGCTTAGTTCTACAACTCTTCTCTGGTCATCCGCTGATTGCACACCAATCCTCTGGTCGACCTTTACTTTAGTTAAAGTCTCTTTTCAAGCTCCTTCGGTCATCCGCTGATTACACGCGAATCTTTCAGTCGTCCGATCTTGACTTGTACTTCGTTCTTTAACACTTCTCAGGTTGTCCATTGATTCTTCCTAAATCCTCCAGACGTCTTTTGTCTCTTCACTGAGTACTTCGATCGTCCGCTCATTCCTTACTGAGATCCTTGGGCGTCCGTAGTTTTCTTCTGACATTCTTCGGACGTCCTCTGACAACAATCAGATTCTTTGGACGACCTTTCATTCTTCTGTCAGGTTCACTGGTCGTCCGCTGCATCGACTCGTAAGCTTTGGGACATCCACTGTCTTCATGAGAATTTCGTCGATCGTCCGCTGATCCTTCGGTCGTCCGCTCATTTCTTCACCTCAGCTCAAACACTCTTCTAGTCGTCCACTGCTTTAACGTCAAAGTTTTCAGATGACCTTTCTTTTCGTCTAGAGTCACTCGGTCTTCCGCTCTTCACCTTCGGACGACCTTTCTTTCCTTCGCTTTATCTCTGATGCACTGCCGGTCGTCCACTGCTTTAACCCTAAAGCTTTTGGATGACCTCTTTCTTCATCCTGAGTACCTCGGTCGTCCGCTCTTCAACTTTGGATGACATTTCATTCTTCTCGTCATTCCTTTTGGTCGACCTCTGCTTTAATCCCTAAGCTCTCGGACGACCTCTTTCCATAATAAAATACTTCGGTCGCCCACTGTTTCTTCTCGGTCGACTGCTCAGTATTTAGTGTAGGATCTGGATGCCACCAAGAGGGGGGGTCAATTGGTGTATTAAAAAATCTTACTCTCTTTTACTTAGTTTAGACGAGTTATCAGCGGAAGCTTGTAAATGCAAACATAAACAAATAGAGAAGAAAGTAAAGAGAAAACGAACAACACAAACAAACACCGAGTTCGTTGACGAGGTTCGGCCGAACTCTTGGCCTATGTCCCCGCTCCGGTCTTCTCCCACGAGATCTCCTGATATCACTATATCCTTCTTCAAGGGCGAAGACTCCCTTACAACTTCTCCTTTCTTGCACGAGGACAAGGAAACAACCTCTTACAGATTTCTCTCAAGAGCTCTTGGACCCTTCACACAAGGGGAACTAAGGCTTTCGCTCACTCAAGCACACGCTCAGTATTTTGCCTAAAGTTA
>LTAE01015981.1:0-11279 GCA_001647135.1 Pontederia paniculata
GGGGTAGGGACTTAGAGCTCGTAGGGGTGGAACTAGAAACCTATCCACTTATGGGGTATTATGGAGTCCAAATTAGTTACTTTTGTACCCTGTACTGGTCAATAAAATAAACTAGACATTGTTTGATATGATGAACTAGATATTACCTGTGAACCACACTTTTTCTCCCCATCCATGGATCCGACAGCTCCCACGGATTTGTAGCAAGTTGCTACCACTTGACCCGCTAGCATTTACATTAAATCCTAAAGTGAACGCTGTTTCAGATCAGGAAAAAGTTGTGGAGACGGGACCAAAGGGAATAGACAAAAGTTGATCATCTATTACGTGACTTCTTTGTGCTTTTGTTACCAACCGCTGTTCTATTGCTTGAATGGTACTTCAGATGGGACTGAAGTGACATTGGAAAAAATAGGAAGGAAACAAGGCTTTCCCATTGTGGTCTGTTTCGTATGCATCTCCGGATTCCATACGTCCTGCCTTGGGGCAACCCTGGGACTCATGTGGCTTGTTTCTAGTATTTTATGTAGGCGTACAGATAGCACTACTGGAAGATCTCGTATAAGGTTCTGGACGGTCTGGGTCTTGTTTGCTAGCATGACAAATCATTTTTTTATTTTTTGGAGAGACAATGAAGAGTCTTTTTTCTCCCCCTGCTGACCCTCTACTTGGCACATTCCCTTATATAGGTGGTACATCCAAACTAGAATTTTACAATTGAAGTCTCTGAGGTTATAAAGAAATATGTCTGTACTCAGAATCTCTTCCTTTATTTTGTATTATCTCATTGTGGAGACTGGAGAAAAACTCTAATTCTAACGTGTTTGTAACCAATTTAATTCTCATTGCAAGTGGGATCGATGCAATGTTTTGATCTCCATTATTAAGGGTTTTGGTTAAGTGAAATCCCATTACGGGGAGTGTTGGTTAAACAAATAAATGCCTTTTGTTGTTGACTATCAATAAGCAGCATGGTGTTAATATAAATGTTGGAAACTGCAGAAATAAATGTCTCCCTAAGTAATTTATCCTTTTGATTGTAATGTACCCTTATCCTTTATCAAATTTCAAGCAAATGTTAATCATATGATATCTAACTTGTGTGGTTTTCTTTCTTTCCCCTTTCTTTGATGTATGATTGAGGTCTTTGTCGATAATTTGATATCATCCATTATGCGGAATGCATTAATTTTGTAAAGTCTACTTGGGATATCCATTTAGTTGATAGCTGGTAGTGAGTCTGGTGACATGCAAAAGCGTACTGATTCAAAGCAATTCGTGTTTCCTAATCCGCTTCCTCAAGCACGAAGCACCTGTTCTTTGTCAAAACAGAAATATCATCTTAGACTGTTGGAATGCTAGTCTGTTCTTTTTTATGTTTTGGAAATTAGACGTATCCCCCTTGAAGCAAATAGTAAAGTGGATCTTTTGGCATGTTTTCCCCTGATTATCCGATAAAGATGTATTTTGTGAGGGAGATTTCCCTCACGGCCTCCTCGTAAATTTATACCGAGTTTCCTTAATTTCTCCAGTTTAATTGAAACTTTCCCTTCCAAAAAAAGCAAAATGCTTCGAAGGTTGTTGGCAATGCTGATGACCTTAGCATAATTTGTGAAATTCATGGTAAACTTTAGAAATATGACTTCGATTAATAAATGAACTATTAGATTTTAAAAGCGTCCAAAAACTTATTTAAATATCGTTGCTATTTTTCAGCCTGATGTCAACATGTGAGATTCATTGTTTAGACTCCTTTTTAAAGAAATCTGATGTACTTCATTTGTCAAACAATCTAGATTATTTTACATTATACTGGACTTGTCCAACAATTTAGTTGCTTGATAGTTCTTAGACTCCTATAATACAGAAATGTTTATTTGACAACTCATATGAGATCTGATATGGTAATTGGAGATCAAACCCTGTACTCTGGATTAATCAAATATGGGGAAATAGCTTTGATGGATAATCAATATATCTCAAAAGTAGTTTTGCAGGTTGTTCTTGTAGTTGTATTCATTTTACATGTTCCGTTGGCATGATTGTTGTGGAAAATCATTCATTTGCTGAAACAATGCTTTTGAGTTAATGAAGCAAACAATACTATCCTGTACTATCACATTCATGTATGATAAGCCTTTTCCACTTTTTAGAGGATTGTGCAAATATCTGTGGGTAATTCCCTTGTGCTTCAAAAGCATTTCATGCAGTGAACTTTCTTCATATTGCTATACTAGTCTTCAAGTTTAGAATTGATTTGTCCTTTCAAAGAACAAAGGAAAAGAAAATTTCACAAAGGGATTTGCATGCAAAATATTTTTTAAGGGAACGATATATGTGTAGCATGTTAGACATGCACTATTGCGTCTTTTAATTTTGCATTTGTCTTGCATCGTGTATCTATATTGTAATGGCTATCTGGTGTAAGATCTAAACCTAAGAACTTTATAGAAAACTGTTGTACCATGTATGTCTTCCTTTTCAGGTCATGAGATCAGGGGATTGAGAAACTTAGGATGCAATATTATATGTTTAGGACTTAGACTACACTTAAGAATAGTGAAAATCGATAGAGGGAGTCTCACACTTGTCCTGTTAAAGATGTTGCATTACATCAGGTGAAAGTTATTCCACTTCTCATTTGTGTTGGAAATTTACAATGTTAATTACTGTTTGGACAAGAATGATTTTTCCTTTCTAATAGTTAGTACTGTAAATGTTTATGCTGCTCAACTTATTAGTATTTTGCCATGCACAACTAATTGATTGATTCTCAAATCTCAGATCTGTTACTGTCCATGAACCAACTGCTTGTAGATTTTGCTAATTCTGTAGTTCTTGCTGCACACTTTTGCTTTTTTCAAATCAAACTATTATTACTTTTTTAGATTTTAGTATTTGGAGTTATTTCTTCATCGAAAAAAAGAGTTATTTGTTTCTTTGCAAATATCTCCAGTTCCCTTTTAGTTTTATTTTCGGTGTGCTGGACCATTGAGTACATTATTTTCCTTCGCCATTAATGGAGCACTTCCGAAGTGTGTTTCTAGTCTTAAAACTTTTAAATCACACCCTGATCTCTGTTATCAGCTATTTGAGCTTCCTTTATAATTTCTCTCTCGAAATGCTCAGATAGAATAATGTGGGGGTACTTACTCTTTTATGACATTTTTTTTACGGAATTGTGTTTTCCTTTACCTGAGATGGTGAATAGCTGATTACAGGCCTTGGCCAACATATATAATTAAGTACTGTTCTGAATGTTCTGCGTAATGGCGATTCACTGATTCCAAGAAGTTTCTGTCGTTTTTTTTTTCTAATGAGTATTCCATGTGCAGAAATTTACCAAGATATAACTTCAATCAGTTGTCTGTTCATGCAGTGTATCTACATATAAGGACACAGAACCAGCAGTCTAAGCATCTTCGTAAAGATAGGTTTAAAGGAAGGTTACATTAGTGAAAGCATAAGAGATTCGATTGATCAAAATGTGTGTTTCCATATCAAGATTTCGTGGTCAAATATGGGAAGCGTCATTTTTCATGAAAAGTATGAATTAACCCTTAAACTAGTCTTGTGAAATATTTCTCGTGATTTTGAGTGAGTTTAAAGTTCTTGAAATTTAGGTATTTACACGTGATATAATAGATCAATGGTGGGTCTAGATATATTAGTTCTTAAAGGCTCCACATTAACCTTAATGATTGATACTACCAAAGATTAAACTTTATGCCCAATTAGAATTTGGAGGAACAAAAGAAAAAAAAACAGAAAATAGAACACCGAATTGCCATGTTATAACTAATAAATTTGCATGCTTGTAAAGTTCCTTCCTGTTTCTGAACTCTGACCGTACTCACTACATTCAGGTTCCTATTTAACCTTCAATGGCAAAATAGGAAGATAATTATATCTCAACAGGTTTGTCATGTGAGGCCACTGTGTTCTCAATTCACCGAAAGTTTGGTGGCTAGTGCTTGTGATAGGAGTTGGACTCTTTCCTTTTTCACAGGGCTGTTCTTGACATGCATGCATATCATTATCAATCCTAATATAAAAAGTGTATATGATCAATCCTAATATAAAAAGTAACATTGGTCAAATTAAACTAAGCTCGGAATCTCTTAGTTCACAAGTTTGTTGCTGGTGTGTGAGCACAAAAGATTATTTTAATGGGCAATGAGAAGTTAGAAGAAACAAGAGGAAAACACTTCACTTGCTTTAGGAGGAAGGAAACAATGATGCTGGATGTGCAAGGGAAGGATGAGATGGTGTTGAAAAATAGTAAGGAAATTCAAACAGCAACAACAACAACAATAAGCATTTATCTCGGCTTATTTATGTATAAAAGGTACTTTCATGATTCGAATGTTTACTTATTTTTTTTCTTTTAGACATTGCAATAGTTTTTCAACACAATGCTGAATAAGGGGGATGGAAAAGGGCTCGATAACAAATAAAAGTAGAGGATTATGCATTTGGGGCCATCCATCAAGGTGTTTAGGTGATCTAAGCTTGGCTAAATCTTTTTGGCGTGTTAATCAAAGACAAAGGCATAAAGCCAATCAAACACGATAATAACTGTAACCCATTATTATGATGCCTATTAGGCTCATATAATAATATTGATTTGGTGTAGCTGTCAAAATCGGAAATGATAATTTTATTTGAATGTATATATTCTTATCACTTTATTCATATATTTAACTATATAAGATTGAAATTAAAAATATATTAAATATATCTTTATCCTTCGTTAGAGGAATAAAGGTGAACAAAGAAAATATTTTCCTTCATTTTTTACTAAAAATATAATCTGCATACACTAAGTTTTAAAGGAAATGAATAATTGAGAAAATGAATTTTAGGTAAATAACCTAAATCCTATGTTTAATCCTATTCTAAAAATAAAATAAAGTATATAGCATATTTTAAATCTGAAACATGAGAGAATGTCGAACAAGGAAATGTCTCACATTTGAGAATAATTTTTCTCTAAACTTTCACTAAACTTGAGTGCAAGATATTTTACTCTAGTGTTAACATGATATTAAGAAATACAACAAATATTAATTATCTAGATGCAAAAAGTTAATTTTTTTATCAAATATTAAAAAACTGAAAAATAAATTTTAAAAAATATTTTTCTCTCAAAATAGAGCCTTCAGTTGCAATCATCACCATGATATATTGGTGCCATATTGGTTGGAGCAATGAATGTGTGGTTGGTGGAAGTTGAGTTTTAACTTTTATGACACACACAAAGCCATATTACTAGACAATATAGCAACAATGTAAGAACATTTGGTTTACTTGTAGTGTGAGTCATATTGTTTCTTAAACATGTCAACTGCAGTAGCAATCAACAACAGCTCATGTAATCTTACAAAAATGTGGTTCACTAGGAAGGGAACTGCTTGCCAATATATGTCTTGCCGAAGGACCAATCCTTGGGTGCGACATTATATGCCGTCAGTATGACGCCATCGCTAGTGGTGACCTCGAACGACAGCGGCTGCCCCCTCAAGTCGGCACTGATGTGCCAATTCTGGCCCCAGTTGCGGCCCATCGGCAGCCACCCAGTCTCTGTGCCCTTAATCTTCACTGCAGTGATGTCGCCGGCACCAGCAACATTGCTGATCAGCACTGTGTGGAAGAAGCCCTGGCCATCGATGGTGAATCTGATGCCATCTTCCCTTATGCACTTGACCCTGCATTAAGAAAGTTCCATGTGCCCACACTCAATACTTTGTTATGAGAGAGCGTAAAGCATCATACAATGAAATTGCTCAGCACTTATGAGAAGGAGCTCAAGATGTAGCTTTCTGACATCTTTCTTTGGTTGGTAGAGAGGCAAATAATGACCAGCAGCAGGCAAGGACACAGCCCTAAGAAAGCTTACTTGCTCTATGTGGATATGGGAGCTATAAAAGATTTAAAGTTATACCCAGATCTTCAACTTTTGTTTCTAACCTTCTGTATACCTGATAGTTATTGATCAGCTCTAGAAGGAAATTACTGATCAAGTCCTTGTGGACCTATTGGAGCTTGCTCTTTTCATACCTTCTGCTAAGATCAGTAAATAGAGATATGGTGGTGCTGCTGCCACTGACACATGTTGCTGCTTCATTTATTTCTACTCTGCAGCAGGCTGCTCCTAGAAGCAAACTACTGCAGCATTTTAGCACCCTTCTTAAAAAAGCCCCATTCAACCTGATACCTAAAAAGGGCAAGATGAAGGGGATACTGGTTTATTGAAAAACAGTTTGAATTTAAGTTTCAATTTTAGACAGCTTTGACATAAAATCTATTGTCCAAATAAGAACAGAAGCTCAGCCGAATCCTTTTAATCTGATTTGCCGAACAATGTGTTCCTACTACCTATTACAGCAAAAAAATTGAGAATGACTAAGGCTCCTATCATTCAATTCTCTCTAGTTTGCACTTTGAACAGTCTGTTATCTGTAGCAAACCCAGAGCCCCAAGAGAGGATTTTAAGCATATTAAACTTCTAAGACAGCATATTAGAGTATTGATAAAGATATGGTATAAAGGAGAGCCCTTTATATTAATTTGGATTCAACGAATCCTAAGAACACTTGGATTAGGTGATGAGATCTCTGGAGCTACTCGTTTATTTAGTTATTGTTTGCAGTAATCTTGGATTTGAAAACTTTAAATACTTGGGGGAAAAAAATGCAATGCATGTAAAAAGATGTCAAATTTGGCGTAAAAAGGACGAAGGAAGGCGACAGAGGTGGGAGAAGGGACCTGCGGTACTGGATGGGCATGACGCCGGCCTTCCAGATGGCGATCTTCTCGAAGGCCTGGATGGGCATGAGGAAGTGGTGGTTGGGCGGGTTGCAGATCCCACCGGCGTCGGACGGCATGCCGTAGTTGGGGGCGCAGAAGTTGGTGGCCGTGAGCACGATGGAGGTCCCCGGCAGGCAGTAGCGCAGCTCCTCCACGCACCGCACCTCGTAGCAGCCGCCGCACGCCGCGCCCTTGCCGAACAGCGCCTCGCTCAGCCCCGCCGTCGCCATCCCGTACCCGCCCTTCCCCAGATCCCCATACCCGCACGCCCCGCCTGCTCAATACAGAGACACACATTACAGACATGCGCACAGTGGGTCAGCAATTAGGCGAATCGACCGGACAAGGAGGAGGAGCGCTGGCTACGGACCGACGGTGTCGCGGGGGTCGAAGACGGCGTAGTAGGAAGCCTTGGCGGGNATTTACCAAGGGGGGACTGGGGTTTGAGTAGAGTGGATATCAGTTCCTCCCGCTTAAAGGTCTCAAATTCGAATCCCCGTGAACGTAAAAAATCTCCGCTGGAAGCCTCACCTGCCATAGTCAGACACACCACCCGGAGCGACATCAGATTAGTCGGGCTCGATGGTGGGCCGAGACTCCAACCAATAGCCAGTGCGCATAACTATTAACGTCGCGTGGGTTAGAGAATCGGCGCCGCTTCTCGAACACTAGGGTGGCAACCGAAAAAAAAATCCTTGATAAATTTGGAATGTCCCTGTTTGATTCCTGGGTCAATCTTAGTTGGATGGGCTTCATGGGTGGGACTATGAATATGACATACAAATACTACTACTACAACAACAACAACAACAACAACAATAATAATAATAATAATAATAATAATAATAATAATAATAATAATAATAATAATAATAATGGGATTTACAAATTGCTTGTATAGAAAGAAATCATTTTCTGAAGGTATGATATTGTTTTGTTCGGATCCTATTTTTAATATAACAATAAATACATTTAGTTAGATACAATATTATAATAAAATTAACTATTGATTATTTACATTGTAATTGACATATCATCTATTATTTTAAACCTCGTTATATAGAATAAGCATAAAATATAATTGTTGTAACACTTTTTTAATGCATTTACGTCGAAAAATCTGAGGTTGCATGACTTATCTTATAATTCTTTGAGTTATGCTAAATCTATTCGGAGAGATAATTAAAGATGAACTTTAATTTCAAAATAGTGAAAGGTCAATAGATTCTAAATCATAGTTTCGTAAAAAGATAATTAAATACCTATTAAATTTAATTATTTTCTAAGAGATTTAAATAAAATATTATTTAAATCATGTGCATCATGACTTATCGGTCAAGAAGAATGAGAATAAGTCAGAATATTCTCTTTTTATTTTTTGTGAAAGGAATATAAGTGAGATATTCTTGATGAGATATTATTGGATGTGTTTGGTTGATTAATGAGTACCACAATGACATTATTAAATATAATATTTTATTATATATTTTTTATTAAATATAATTAAGTATTTATTGACATTATTAATTATAAATAATTAATTAATATATTTCTAATTATTGAGTTAAGTAACAATAACAACCATTAGCCTTAATTATAATTATACAAATTAACATGTTTCTAATAATGTATAATTAGTCTTTATTTTACTTTTAAACTATTAAATAATTATAATATTATATAAATTAACTAATACTGTAAAAACTAGTGAAATAACATTTCCTACTATTCTATTTTTAATAATATATAATTCAAATAATTGTAATAATATAATAATTAATATGTAAAAAATATTAATATCAAATATTTATAATATAATATTTTATTATTAATGTTATATTTTTTATAAAACTTAATTAATAATTAAAAACTTATTAATTAAAGATGACTTTGTATTTATTAGAATAAGATAATTTTAAAAAATAAATTAGAAGAAAAAAGAATGAAACAAAAAATTTGTTCTTGCCAATGGCAAGAACAATTTGTTCTTGCTTTGGGAAGAAAAATAGGTGGTTTTGTAAAATTCAAGGTGGTTTCAAAAAATGATGAAATTATATTGTTCTATAAGTGTTTCGGTGCAAAAGAAAGAATAAGAGGTTTGTTCTTTCTTTATTCTACTACCAAACATGCCCACCATTAATCCACTTACCTATAACATTCAATGTATGGGAGGTAGTTCTCTTGCGATTTTTTGAAACTCAATATGTAAGACATATAATAATACATTGATATAATGACCTTAATAACGTGAATCATAAGAATATTATATTATAAAAATAAATATATCATCACTTTGTTAAATAAGAACCGCATCTTTTCTTTCCTATCACCATGTGTTATATTTATTTTACTTTCATAACATTATTATCATCATCTTTACTTTGCTTCATCATGTCTAACATACATTATTATCATCATCATTGCTTCATTTATCATTAGTGGTTGTCTCTTTATTTATGTTACTTTGACGACTTTGGGTGACTTAAAATAGGAACACTCATTTTGTGACTTTGACGACTTTGGTGACTTAATGGTTGATGCACAAACTATGATGATACTCCGTAGGGAAAGGATGTTTGAAAATCCCCTTTATTGCACAGAGGAGAGCAATTCATGCAAGAAGAACTAAGTAGTACCATTACATTTATATTACTAATCTCTCACATCATCGTACTAACATCATTAAACTTTACTCTCGATAATCGACACACAATGTTGACCTCTTTATTAATCTTACACAATGTTGACCGCTTTATTAATCTTACTTCCTTTATTTATATCATAGCACATCATAATAATAGGATAGTTATAATATTAATATCCATACATAATCATATATTGTAAGTAATAATGAATATTTAATATAGGATTTAATGATGGTGTACCCGGGTACATCATGTGCCCTGCCTAACAAACCGTTGGATCTGAGATCTACGGTTGAAAAAATAAATGAAAAATAAAAATCTTAAATAAGATCTACCGTAAATCTCAGATCCAACGGTTTGTTAGGCAGGGCACATGGTGTACCCGGGTATACCATCATTAAATCCTTTAATATAACATGGGAATTAACATCAATTAGATGTCATAAAAAACCAAACTAAATAGTCTAAACAGACAATAGTTATTCATTAATAATAATAATCTATGAACAATTTGAACAATATTATCCAAGGTAGTAGGATTTAGCATTGGACAAATTTGGTATATTGTCAATCGAAAATTTACAACTTAATTTATAGGTACTCTTTCTGGATGAATCTATTTTTTCCTAAAAGTAAATTCTTAGGTGTCGTACTTATAAATTTCAAAAAGCTTATCTACTTATAATCTCTCAAGAAAGCATATGTTATATTTTAATAATTGAATCTTATATAATTCATGACATCATTTGAACTTGCTCTTTTTAGGTCATTCCAATTTCAATACCATATTACATAAGCATTCAACTACTTCATAAATTTTAGATCTACTTTTGATCTTTAAGATTTATGATATATTTCTAAGTCCAACATGCTACTTCTCAGGATAGCATGACAAAGAGAGTGTTTCAATCATAAGTTTTTCTATATATATCAGATTCAGATGAGTCCAATTTCTATAGGAACTAGCCTTAAAGATCTATTGGTTAATATATTGTTCATAATATTTGGACAAAACATCTCCGAAACTTGGCCGAATCATCAGTCATGATCTTCAAATAGACCAAATATTAAAGAAACAAGAGCATGATCACATCAAAACATTCATGAAATGTTTGATCCCTCAATCATAGTCATGCTTTATCTATTAAAGATATCATATCAACGAGGATGATGCATGCATAATCTAACAAATTTTGTGCTTAAATTTAGTACTATTTGGGTTGATTTTGTCATAGCATGCATTCATTGTCAGATATTTGTTTTAATTCCTTGGGTCATGAATCTACCCAACTTTCAATGTTTGTTTATAGAAAACCACCTAGAGAAAACTGCGGAATGGCTGGAAGAGATTACATGACAAAAAAAGTTAATTATACATTCAAAAGACCGTCCTGCTAGATTTCACGGGCTAATACATGTGTTTTACGATCGTGACAACTTGCTAGACCAAAAAATGAGTATAACCAAGCCATGACTTAATATTATGATCTCGACAATTGAGTCAACAATTTAGATCATCATCTAATTGTAGGATCTGGATGACACCAAGAGGGGGGAGAGGGGTGAGTTGGTATTTAAAAACTTTTTCTGATTTTACTCTAACAGAATGATTTAGTTATATTAGCGGAAGCATACGGATACAAATATAAACAGATAGAAGAGAAGAGCAAAGATAGCAAATAAGCACACAAACACAAAGTTTGTTGACAAGGTTCGACCGAACTCCTGACCTACGTTCCCGCTTCGATCGAACTCCTGACCTACGTTCCCGCTTCGATCTTCTCGAACTCGAGATCTCCGGAGATCACTAAACTCCTTCTTCAA
>LTAE01015982.1:0-10913 GCA_001647135.1 Pontederia paniculata
TCTCTCTCTCTCTCTCTCTCTCTCTCTCCAAATAGTTGTCCCTCTCCACATCTTTTTTTTTTCTTTCTTGAAAGCTTATTACAACATAAAACTTTATTTGTGTGGATTTAAATCCTTATTATTTAAATGGCGATCTCACACTCCCAGCTACTTGATCTCTCCACATCTATCAGATAAAGGAAATAAATAATGTCAATATATAGCATGTAAGTCAATCCAATCGGAGTACGTTACTAATGCTTGCCTAATTAATCTCTCTCTCTCTGAGCATGGAAGTCAATCCAATCGGAGTACGTTACTAATGCTTGCCTAATTAATCTCTCTCTCTCTCTCATCTATCATGGTGATCACTCTCAACTACTTGATCTATCATGGAAGTCAATCCAATTGGAGCAGTACTATTTATGCACACTCAGTTGTCTCATCTAATCAGATCGAATCCAATGTAGCCATCAAGTGCTACGGCATCCGTCGGAAGGAATTTGGTGCACAAGAAAGTATTCATCGACAATTGGATTACTTTTTCTCTTCTTCTCATTGCAAAATTTCTCTTTTTTTTTCTTTGAAAAATTCTCAATCCTCCTAACTCATCCTCCTAACACTCACATATTTAAAACACTCAAAAAATTGATAAATTTACAACGACTGCCATTGTGAATAATAGAGAAAGATTTTTAGACTAAAAATTAGGAGGCTCTAGCACATCTCTTTTCCTTTTTCTTCCTTGAAGGGCAAAGAAAGAAAGCCTGATTATCTCTTAAAATAGGCCGATATATATTGGCTAATTTTCATAGAGTGGCTAACGCCTTGCGTGTTTTTTTCTTTATATAGGATGAAGATTCAAAATTTAGAAGGTATCATTTATTATTTTTAAATTTCCATTTTTGAAATTTTCATGCTTGTTTTATATTACTACTTGGGCAAATTTTAAAACTAAAAGAACATTTCATATTTTCTTTCAATCTCAACAAATCACATTATTTTGGTTTTAACTCTATTTTGTTATTAATTTATATTCATGATAATGATATTAAATAATTTATTTCATTCATATGACAATAACTACGTATTATATATATATATNTTACATCATATCATTCAGAGCAAACATGTACACATTACAATCATTCGGATTCTAAACGTTTTGTATACAACAATGATTTATCTAACTAATCTTTCTGATCCTTATTCTTCTTTCTCCTTGTAAAACTTTTTCCAAATCTTCTTTTAGAAGGAGGAGAACTAGTTGAATTTTCAGCTAGTACTCTGTCGGCTATTTCCTCTAAAATTTTATTTACTACATCAGCCAACAAGTTGTCAATTTCAAAATCTTGTTTAGCTTCAGGTGTAATGACTTGCCCAGCTTGCATCTCAATAATTTCTTGTCCGACCTCCATCTCCCAAGCAGACATTTCTCCCGCACCTTGAAGGTCTATGTCCTGGTCACCATCTTCCTTTTTAGACTCTATTAACATGGGTTCGTTCTAATCACTCCTCTGATTGTTTTCTCCCCCTTTGTAACTATCAAAAGGGGACTCTGAATAAGGCTCATATCCATGTGCTCTCATGAATTCCTCCATGACATCCCAGTGATGATATGCTCGGTTGTGACGAATAGCAAGATGAGTGCCGACTTCATGATTGTTAAACTGCTTCGCGTGTATCGTCTTTAGTAATTCAAGAGCTTGACTCAATTGTGATGTCACTATGTTGAGTTGAGCCTCCATGATATTCATTTTGGGACACAAAGGAGTCCAAACAGTCTGAGATGGAATGGAGGGAGAAACGAAATTTGTAGTACTTGAATGGTCTATGAAAGTTTCAGATGAGGGACACACATTGTCCCGGACGTCAATGATCAAAGGACAGTCGGAAATTGGAGAGGAATCTTTGATGAGGCCTTTTCGAGTGAGAGTAGCAAGGGAAATCTTATCCTTTGTGTGAGGAAGCAGAACACTTTCGTTGGGATGAAACTTAGACTTAAGGAAGTTTTGGGCCAGGAATGTGATGAGATTGCCAAAATACAAGCGAGCACCGTTTGTCCATTTAGAATGAATATTTTCCTTGGTTTTAATAATTTGATACATAAACAGGTTTCCAAGAGAAATCCAAGGAGTTGCAGGATCAACTAAATGAGCAAGGACAACAAGATCAGGGTTTCCAAGAGAAATCCGAGGAGTTGCAGGATCAACTAAATGAGCAAGGACAACAAGATCTAGGAGATTTACTCATGTGTAATGACCGGATCAGGGAAGAATGACATGAGTAAGTATGTAATGAATGACTTTCATGACCGGTGAAAGGTATTTGTGAAAAGTACCTTGGACAAAAGTATCAACTTGCCCACCACTCACCCAGGTGTGTTTAGAAATTCATTTAGTTGAGTTTCGGTGACTACAAGGATCTTGCCGTTTAGATAGGACTTAATCTCTTGATGAGTTTTATCATAAGTAAGGTTTAAATAAAAATGTTTGACAAAATTAGGGTGAACTAGCCTATCAAGATCAAGAAACGTAGTCTAGTAGCATTGTACAAAGGTTTCTATTAAACCAGGAAGTTGAAGGCTATCCCAGTCAAGGGCATGGAAAGGTTCAACTAGACAATGTTTACCATAGAGAGTGGTAGATTCACTATGATCTTTTTCACTAATGAACCATTTGGAAGTGGGTGCAGTCAAGATAGGGGTGTCTGTGTTTGATGCCCCTTGAGAAGAACCGTCAACTATTTCAATCAGTTCTTGTGTTGTGGAGGATGATGGTTCTCCTACTTGGTTTGCTACTTTCGACATTTTCACGAGTCGTCGTCTCTTGGGAGTGTGCTTAATGGGCGACATGACTCAAATGGATAGGTTAGAATGTTTGAATCTAGGGTAGAAGTAGGAGAATGGTGAAAGAAAAGTAAGAAGATTTGATTCTGCGATCAAAACATATTCACAATAAGAGTTTAGTTCGTTAGGATAGCAACGCTCAGATAAACCTTAGTTAGAGAAACACTTGAGATATAAACTGGTACTTAAGGATGAGGCTTTTGGATTTACCTAGTTGTTTGAGGTCTTGTTCTATGATCCTTAAGTGCCCGGTGGCTTCTTAGGAGTTGAACACGAGCTCGAAAGGAAGGCGATGAGAAATCACGAAGGAAGCGAACGGTTGTCCTCATGGATAGTGGTTGAGTGTAATGACAATTGGGTATATCGTACATAATATAAGATATACGCAGCATCGGTCGCCTGAAATAAATAATAGGTCGACCAATGCTAAGGTCTCAGTGGTGATTTAGTGATTCAATGGACTACTCACCTTAGGATCAAAACAATGTTTTTCCACCAACGACCATGATAAGATCCTATAAAAGTCTCTTATAACTCTTCAAAATGCCTTTAACTCAGTCCTCCAAAATCTCATATCAATTACACTTCTTCTTGACCATCAAATCTCGTGATAAACTCCGAAACTGTAATCACGTAACTTCATAACGGACCGTGATGGATTATCACGGCATGTAACTTGATCATTTCCAATTAGACTTCATTTATCACCGCCCGTAACTAAGTCGTGATCAAATCGGGCGAATTCAAGGTGTTTCCATATTCTTACGGTATGTAACCATTCGTCACAACCTGTAACTTCTAAATATGTATTCTGCTACCCATTGGAACGGTCGTGACAATGCATGCACTACAAGAAAATAGGGCATTAACGAAGGGAAAAATGGTCATTAATATAAAATTTCCAGTCGTTATAAATTATTAACGACCAGCATATCCGGTCATGACTGGTCGTTATAGATGCCGCCGTTAAAAATCAATAATGACGATTTAAGTGGCCGGTCGTTATATATCATTAATGACCGTAATAAATTTGGACTTTAATACTTTGTTATGACCACTTAAATAGGTCGCTAATCCACATTTATAACCAACAATTGTGGCTGTTAATAATATTTGGCATCGAACTATCCGGTTGTTAAAGCTTTTTGTCGACCAAATAGTCAATGGTCGTTTATATTTTCTAACGACTAAAGGACCCGTCGTTGAAGTACATTAATGACTATTTTTAGTCTTGTCATTAAATGATTTTAGTGGCCAATACATTGGTCCTTAAAGTTCACCATTGAACATAAAAAAAATATTAACGACTACCGAAAAAATTATCGTTAAACGTTTTAATAACACATTTTTTCCCAAAAAAATGTTCGCCATATGATTGTTTAACATGCATTAAACATGTTAGTGTCACATTTTAAGAGATTTTTATCATAATACATTGCAGCACACATTTAAACCAATATCAACAACACATTTTCACAACAATCATTTAACACAACTAAAATGAATTGAGATACCACAATGAAATATTCATAACTTCATATAAAAGATGGTTCACTGAAAAATATTCATAGCTTTAGGCTTTTGTAACATTAAGCATTCAAGTTCTTTGCATCCTTATTTGTTCCTAAAACAAAAAAGCTAAAAGTTGAGTTAGCTATCCGAACATCATTGCACTTGGAAGACTTGCAAAATCTTTGCACTTATTATTGCCTCGTCTTTCCTTCTCTTTTGATTATCACTTGTACCTGCACATACTAAAAATAATTATGAATAAGTATTGTTTCAAAATTAAAAAAACATAAATGACAAGTTCCATATAATCTCAAATGTACCACATATGTGAAATAATGTATCATAAACATGAATCACATACACATTTCTCATACCTTCAGTAGTTTGACCCAAAAGGTTAGCTTCTTCATGCATATTTACCACGATGACTTCTACAAGAAAAAATAATTCACCTAAAATGATAAGAAAATGGAATGTGTGTTGTATGAAAGAAAAGTAAAATATAAAGTTAAAACTGTAAACATGAACCAAATTAAAATCAAACTACACTTACTTTCAAAAGAAATTCTCATTTCATATGAAGGCAAGGGAGGGAATCAGATTATCAAGAAAGAGAAAAAGATTGCATACACTTACTTTTAAAAGAAATCTTCAGTTTATATCAAGCTAGGGCAGGGCATCGGATTAGAGAGAGAGAGAGAGAGAGAGAGAGATCACATAGGATGAGACTTGGAGAGCGGTAGCACATCAGTGAAGAATGCAGCAAGGTGTAGAGATAGAGAGGAGAATGGAGATGGAGGAGGAGAGAGAGCACATGTAGATGAGATGGGCATCAACGGGCAACACACAGAGCAAACAAGACGCACAACAATGGCACGACGCTAGGGCAGGCTCGTCGATGCAGAAGGGTGATGGGAAGAAGAAACGTCTTTCCTTTTTTATTATTTAAGATTGTCCTTTTTTGTGTTATAATTTCACCTTTGATTTTCTAGCGAACGGTGCAGATTGATTTTTATAGCATAATGGATTATGATTATTAAGAAGGAGATCTTTTCATTAATTAATAAATTAATTACTAGTAAATTTGATTGTTTTTTATTTTTTAAGACTTAAAATATGTTAAAGGATTTTATAAAAAATCGGTTGGAGGGAAATTATTTTAGGTACCCACTAATTAATTCATTATCAACGACGATATTTTTAATCACTAATTTTAAAAATTTTAATGATGATCTAGATGGTCGTAATTACTTGATCATTAGAGATAGAATCATGAGCTGATTTCCTACACAATAACCACCAACAAGAGTAGAATCATGACCCGAAATAATATGAATAAATAAAGTGCCATGCAAAAATGACTCAAAATCATGCCTAATGCAAGCCCTAAAACATGTTATAATATGCATGCATCACACAGCAAATCAAATGCTAGTAAGTGCACTAGTCAAATAAGTAATAAAGTGATAGAGTAGAGTGTCGAACTCACGAGGAATTATATAACTATCTAATCAGATTTTTGTGCTAATAAGAGATAACATTGACTTCAGGATTGATATTTAAAAAAACAAATAATATATAAATATAAGTAATAATAGGAATATAGGGATGATGACTAGGGCCTGAACAATACTAAACTTAAGATGAGTACTTCAGAACCTTGCACAACAATCGAATATGAGATGAAAATCACTATTGAATTCTCATATGGTTAGGCAAACTTAAGTTGTGAATTTCCTTAACGGGTAACTCAACTATCTTGTATCAAGCAATCCAGAAAATATCCCTTAACGGGTCTATCCTCAGGAAGATAAGACAAGACGTAGTAAGTTGTTTTCCTAGACTATTAAACCACCCTTAACGGGTTAACCTAACAGACCATAAACGACAACGCCCTTAACGGGTCAGAATCGCAGGACACGAATTACAAAGATATTGACCACACTACACAGTTAATGATCAATTATTCAAAATCAGATGAAGCAAATATGTTCATGAAGAATCAATTCAGCGAAAAGTCTTAAAAGCTATATAAATTCTACAATAGCAATGATCTCAAAACGTACTAACTAAACAAAAAATATCTAGAATAAACTATCTCAATTACAGAAAGGATTTCGTCCCAACAAAGTCTGGAACAAGAGATTACTCCTCTGATTGTTGAGAAGACGCTGAACAACTCCATAACAGATGATGATATGACTTCTTCGGTAGCATTTCGGATTAAGCTTCTTTCTCTGACTTCAAGGTATAGGTTGACGGCGCTAGCTCTCTAGTTTCTTCTCTCTTCTATCTCCTTCTCATTCCCAGCCTCTCTCTTGCATAGCATTGACTTCCTGCAGACGAGATCCTCTTATACCCTAGGGTTACCTAGGGTTTGATGATGTTACATGTGAATCCTTGTATCAAATCTGCTTCTCGATCATTGGTGATGAAAGTCCAATAAAACTTATCCAAATCCTCAAAAATATGATAAGAGTCCAATCTTTAAAGTCTTCAATCAAATCCCTGACTTTATAGCCGTCAAATCATCTTGCAATCTCGAAAATACAAATTTGCGTAACTTCATCATGACCCATGATAAAATATCACAGCCCATAAATATAGATAGCTTCATTTTTTCTCAAATCATCATGGCCCGTGACAGGATGTCACGGCCCATAACTCGGGCTCATGATAGCATTTGCTCTTGAAATCTTCTTCTCTCACAGCCGATAAGTAATGATTACGGCCCATAAGTTATCCATACTTGTAATCCACCGCTTCGGCAAGAGTTCTTGATATGCGCATTGCGATCATGATAGAATTCATAACGACACGTGATACTTCATCACGGCTCGTAACTCGTGAGTTTAGTTGCAGCACCTCGGCAGGTGGTCGTGTTACTATCTTAATGCCTCGTTATGGACTTCCCTTTGGCAAATTCCCTTCATCACGGCCAACAATGGGCTGTCACGGCCCGTGATGGATTCCGAGAGTTGGTTTCTCCTTTGTGAACACGTCCTTTTGTGATATTCAGATGATTATGATCCTTCTTCAACCTTTCCATGTGATTTCCCACAAAAAAAACACCAAACAGGGGTAAGATTTTGGACTTGGACAAATATAAACAAATAAAAGTAGAAGTGGATGCATGCTATGTGAAAATGACTTAGAATAATAACTAATGCAAGCCCTAAAATATAAAATACATGCATCACCCGTGACCCAACATTGACATCTCTCAATCCGGCAAGCTTCACGCCCCACAACTATCTTCACGTGCCATAAAACATCATCTCACGGGTCGTAACTTCATTTCACGACCCGTGCCAGACTTCTATTTTAGAACTGCCTCTCCATCCCTCGACCGCAATAGTGCTTCATGCCCCGGGATTCAATCATTCACGGCCCGTATCCACATGTCATGGGTCGTGACCATTATGACAAGCTCCCAGGAGCAATCGTCCTACATGGATTACGAGTCGAAGGTTCCTGTAACTTATGACTTATCTGTTATTCATTCCATTCTAACTTATTTGGTGGAAGACATCTAGGGACATTCGCGATCGTCACGAGAGGATGGAGAACATGGTCCGGCACATACATGACTATCATGTGGACTAGAGAAATTATGGAGTGCTCTTATTCAAGCAGCACCCACAACCACCACTTCCACAGGAGTAGATTAGGTCGTGTCTGTTATTTTCTGCTTTCTTGAGTCATTTTTACTTTCTTTTCATGCATTTATGTATTACATCCCTTTGCTTGGGCCTAAACACTGAGGATAGTGTTCATTTTAAGCTTGGAGGAGTTGCATTCTCATGCATCATATTTGTTTAGGTACTGCATCTTCGCTTTTATTGCATTGTTATCATATTATAAAAAAATGAAAAATTTTAAAAGACACCCAACAAAATATCATTTAACATGTTAATAACCCTTGCTAATATTTTATTCTCTCGCGTCAAACTCAATGACGTCCTGTAGATCTATGAAATTAAATTGCTACTTTGTTTATTATTTATCATTTGAGACTTGAATACTAGAACTTCAGTCTTGTTACATAGAACTATGAATTCTTAGACGATAATCTTGCTCAACATTTTTTATTCTTATTTCTTCAGCCTTGAGAGTGATAGCATTTTTATTGAACATATAAGTATCTTGTGGGCTTATCGAAAGATGAAAATGTTGATTGGAAAAGTGTGTAATAAAAAAAAGTTAGCATTATGTGAAAATTGAATATCTGAAAAAATTGAGAGGAGCAATTTGATGCTCTAAGTATTCTTTGGAACCTTGGTGAGTTCAGGCAAGAAAGCTCAAGGGGTACCTTAACACCTGTTGCCCTAAGGTCGTTTGTCTTGGGAGTCATCAGTTGAAAGCCCGCTACATGGACCATCATGTGCAATATGAAGAATAACTTAGGTATCAACTTGACTTCTCTCTAGTTCAACTCTTCACCAAGAACCTAGGATAGTTCATTGAGTACACCTGTAGGCGACTCTTAAATTCTGATGACCTAAGGCCAACTGGTTTGGGATCCATCTGTTGAAAGCTCGTTACATGAATTTCTCTGTGAACCCAGTTTCAAGATGAGAACTTGCATAAATTAATTTTTTTTATTATTAAGAAAAAGTATAAGCCTACTTGATACTTGCATATTCAATACTAATGCTCTTACTTGATATACTATATTCTTTTGCATAAGGCTGAGATTGAGACTAGTTAAATATGTTTTAAATTCAAAAATTATATATTGCCTGACTCGGGTAAAGGTGAGAGGCTCTTTTGATGTACATGTAAGAGGGTGGTAGGAGAAACTTATTGGTCTATAGGATGTAGATTATGATGGAATTGTCTTGAACCTTCTTTTGTGCTTGCTTGAGGACAAGCAAGATCTTAAGCTTGGGAGTGTTTGATGCATGCATTTTATAAAATATTTTAGGACCTGCATTAGGCGTGATTTTGGGTTATTATTACATCGCATGCATCCATTTTATTCTTTAATTGTTCATATTATTTCAAGTCCGAAATCTACTCTTGTTGGTGTTTATTTTGTAGTAAATTAGGTGGAGAGGCTCAAGAAATGCAGAAGGGTTGGAATCGACACAAACAAATCTACAAAGAAGATTACATTGATGCATCACGGGCCATGATAAAGGAATAGAAGGAGAAGTTGAGCCATCACGAGCCGTTATGAAGTATCATGAACTTGGCTAGGAGCAATGCACTTTGGCTCAACATGTTACGGGTCGTGATATCGTATTACGGGCCGTAATGGTGGAGTTCATGACCACAACATCAATATTGTGACCTTCGCCGAAGCTCCAATTCATAATTCCCAGATTGTAACGGGTCATTACATTATGTTATGGGTTGTTACTTACAAAGTCACGAGGCGTTATTGCATATCACGTCATTTGTCGAAGTGGTCACAAGATAGTGCAACTTGTTACGGGCCGTGATGAGGCATCACAGGTTGTAAATATGAGGAATCGCCCTTGAAAGACCCGACCTGCATTCGAGTTACGAGCCGTGATATTCCATCATGAGTCGTAAGAGAGTTGCGTAAGTTGATATTTTTGATGATTTGATAAGATTTGATGGCCGAGAAGAATTCTATCTAATCCATTACTTTAGAGACTTGATTAAAAGACACTCCCGAGGATTTAGAAGAGATTTTATGAAGATTCCATCACAACCGATGATTGAGAAGTAATTTTGATCAGGAGATTACTGCACAACCCTATGAAACCCTAATTTGGAGGAAGGTATAAAAGGGGAGGAAAATAGAGGTTGAGACAGATAGTAGATAGAGGATATTATGGATAGAGGGAGAGGAAGAAGAGATATTCTATAGGTGTGAAGCCAGAGGAATATCTATTTGAAGGCTTGAGCGGAATTCAGATTTTTCGGAGGCAAAGTTAGAGCATGATGTTGAAGAACTACTGAGTTTAGAGTTTGATTTTTTTTCTTTTGGAAGAACTATTATTATTAGGGAATTTGTGAACCCTATTTTAGATTGAATCTTAGTGAATTATTTATTTTGAATATGCATATTGTTCTTAATGTTGTTCTTACTTTGTGATGATCATGAATTTCTTTTATTGTCTCTTAAATGTAAAAGAATTTGTGGTCTGATTTGTTGGAAGAATTGATCTTTGAGTTCTAAGTCCTATCATTGCATATCTCAATATGATTATTTGCGGGAGATTCTAGGTTATGTGGCATGTTGATTGGACTTGCTTAAGTGGTCAACAGTTTAAGAACTGCAATATTAAAGCATCTTAGGTTTAGATTGATTTAAGATTGATTCGTTTGAATATCCTGGTTAATCTAATTTGAGATAGTTGATTGCACTTGTTTAGGGGATCGTAATTTATGCAATTCTTAGTCCATCATTAGAAGAAATTTTATTCAATCTGAATAAGTAGTGAGATAGAATCTTGAATCTTCCAACTTAATCTGATTTGATCGAATCTGACCTCGTCCTTAGAATTTTATCTTTTCTAATCTTTTGTTTTCTGAATTACAACTGAATTGAATCTTCTCTCTATTACTTTTGGAATTAGATAAGGCTAGGTTACATTAG
>LTAE01016002.1:0-10369 GCA_001647135.1 Pontederia paniculata
CAGTACAAAGAAATGAGATTTGTAGGGAGCCTTCGTCCTTGAAGAAGGACATAGTGAACTCCGAAGATCTCATGGTGAAGATCAGAGCGGGGACGTAGGCCAGGAGTTCGGCCGAACCTCGATAACAAACTTTGTGTTTGTTTCCTTTACTCTCTTCTCTGTTCATTCATATTCGTATACGTTTGCTTCCGCTAACATAGAACTAAGAGATTTGAGCAAAGACCATAAAAGTTTTAATATACCAATTCACCCCCTCCTCTTGGTGCCATTCTAGATCCTACAACTGCCGCTAATCCATCGCTAAATCGTCGCTATAAATATTAGCGACAAACTGACGACGCAAAAAGTTATTACAAAAATTAGGTCGCTATTGTAAAAAATAACTGACCCTAAAACTGTCGCTAAATCGTAGTTAAACCGTCGCCAATATGTCATTAGCTCGTTGTTATCTTAATTTTTTATATAAAAATGAGATTTCGTCTATAAATCATCGCTGAAATATCGTTAATCTGTCGCTACATTGTCTTATAATTGCCGCTAATATGTCACTATATTGTCTTAAAACTGTCGCTAATTATCACATTGAGTTGTCGTTGAACCATCGTTATTCCGTCACTAATCTATCGCTAAGTATCGTAGTATATTAAAGATCGTGTCATTATTCTATCGATATTATGTCGCTAATTCATAAAACAACATAGGATGCTATATTTATATTTAGAAAAATCCTTATATACAACATAGTATCATCATATCAAACATATATACTCATTCATGCACAAGACAATAAAGATGCCATATAAATAAGTGGAGAGCCCACGCCAGCAGGGTGGTTGGTTCGCCTCGTTAGGGAAGAAAGATGCGCATGAAGAAGCGGCTGTTTGATAAAGCAGATGCGGATGCGCAAAGGATGAATGAAGCAAAGATAGATATGCTATGCGCTTCTTGCTGGGGTCGGGTCAACTGTCATTGGTCGAACAAAGTCGTCTTCAACGCTCTGAGGCCATACAGAACGGACCCACGCCTACACGCAGTAGATCTATGGCTATATAGGCGCAATAGGGCGCTAGCGAATCAACAAGAATTAGTAGTCGCGGTTCGTATCGGCCGGAACGCCGTAGTAAAAGTAGTAGCGAGCTTAATAAGTTTCGAAGAAACACAACAGACTACTCATCATAGGAAAGTAAGTCGACAACACATGTCTCAAAGTATCACAACATAAGTTTCTAATACTATGTCAACACAAAAAATCTAATCATCGGACAGAGGAGTGCGAGGAGCTGATCGACCGCGAATCAAACTGAGGACCTCCTACAAAAATGGCGTAACTCTCTCATCTACAACCTCAATCACAAGGTCCTTCATCTCAGCCATAGTTCCAGGGGCGGATTCGGCAACCAAACTACACGAAGAACTAGTGACAGAAGCAGCACTCGCTTGTTGCGAACTCAATCTTTATAACCCACGAAATCGACCCTCCTTAGTAGGTCTTGCAACCTCTTTCCATACCTCTTCGTCGACGTCGGAGAATAAGTCCGCAATATCCCCGTACTTCTCCGAGATGAATTTGTTGGTCTTCTTATTGATGTAAACTTCTTTGTACACCGTTCGAAAGTCAACTTTATCGTCACTCGCAACTCCTACAACAACTGCATTTCATATATTAAAACATTTACTTGAATTGTTTAACGATAACATTCAATAGTCATATAATTTGAAAAAAATATAATTTTTCATTTATGCTCTATGAACCCAATAGAGTCTCCGCAATGACGTGTCATGTCCATCTTAGACAATCTATTATTTTTATCGGTTGCTGACTTCTCTTGATATTCGAGTGACATCCTCCATTGAAAGCGATAAGAGTTGACAAAAGAATTAAATCTAATCCAATTATTAAATATGAACTAATCATGTGTCGCAAAAAGAAGACCAAACTTCGTTTATAAATTATTCATCTTCAACTTCAAGCGGATGAAGTATTTCATTAATGTTCATTTCTTTCATAGGACCATTTATGTCAATCAATGTTGTTATTTCATCGTCCTGGGCTAGATTTATTAGTCTCATAGTTTGATCAGTTTGATGATAATCGGCATATGACATTTCATCAACTAAAGTACCTTCAACATTCATTTTTTTATCCAAAAAACAACTTGTTCTTTACTTTACACATTGCCTACCATTCATCAGTACTCCTTTTAGTTGAAGGATATTTCACATAGTAAACTTGTTGTTCTTGGTCAACTAGAACAAATGGTTTATTTAAATTAAATTTTGATCTACGATTCACATCTACCAATCCATAAGTGTCATCAACCGTATACCATTTTGTGGATCAAATCAACGACAATGCAATATGAAAACATTCATGTCCCCAAGGTATGATAATTCAATAATTTGCTTGATGACACCATAATAATCCAACTCGTTTTCACCATACAAACGACCTTGAACACAAATGTCACTATTCATGATAGACTTATTTTTTCCATATTCTTCGGTGTGAAATCTATAATCATTAACGATGATATCATTATAAGTTGACAATTTTTCTTTGGCCCATAACTCAAATTTCTAATGTCTCTATTTGTCACTTTGCCATCAAGCACTTGCTTCTTAAACCAACTCAAAAATTGTTCATCTCAAAGTTGCAAAAATTGATCATCTGTCATATTATAATTCATTCGTCTTTGCAAATCTTCAAATTCCCAATACAAAAAAATGAATTGTATGAGTTGTGATATTTATAACCTAATATAAAGTAATATTCAGTAAGTATTCTAACTTCAGATAAGACTCCACTTGCAAAGTGTTGATGAGGACATAACTTTCAAAAGCAAGCAACATACTTTTGATAATGCAAATCATTCTGTCAAAGCACCTCTCACTCATATTATATTCAAACTTCAAATTCATCAATTGTGAAATAGAATATAACGCACTTTATTGCTCACAAGCATTCCAAAGATGTTCGTCTTTATTTTTTAAAAGATTATAAAATTTTGAAGCCGAAGGATTAAGAATTTCTTCTCCTTCTTCATTCTCTCCATAAAACGTAACATCGACTTCTCCATCTCGCACCATATCAATATATGGATTTGTCGAAGTTTCCATAAAATTGTATTGATTACTTGAACTTTGATCTTTCTAATATTCTTCACCATGCAATATTCAATTCAAATAATTCACTCAAAAATCCTTTCTATATAAATTCATTTCGACATTATATCTTAGTTTTAATTTCTTATTCTTACAATTCACACATGGACAACGAATGCAACCAAGAGAATCGGCTACACCTTGTTCTTCATATGCAAATCTTAAGAATTCATCATCTCCATCCTTAAATTTTTCACAAACATAGCCTTTATCATCTTTCCATTGAAAAATCCAACTTCAATCAGGTCTCGTTATACTACATAAATATGAACGAAACTTAATTAAATATGAGATGAACATATTAAATATGAATGAAACATGATTACAAATATTATACAGTATTTGATATCCACTAAACATGATTACAAATGAGCTAACATAATTAAATATAAAGAAACATAATTACATATGAACGAAACATACTTATATATGAACTAAACATAATTAAATAAGAACTAAATATAATTAAAGATGAACTAAATATAATTAAAGATTAATTACACATATGAGGAGGGCGGCCGACGCCGCTCTCTCAGGTGTGAGGAGGAAGGCGTGCACCCTCCTCGCGGCCTGTCGCTAATTCATCGTAAATTGTTAAAGAAAATTAAATTTGATCAACTTATCGTGTCGCCAAGAAGTCACTAATTTGTCGCTATCAGCGATGAATTAGCGATAGATTTTTCTGTCGCTAATACATACTATTCTTGTAGTGTTATATGCTTAACAAGAAATTATTAAGTTTAAAAATTCAAAAGATAATATAGTTTAATGATAAAACTCGATTAATATGTCCCTATTTAGGTATTTTTCTGTATTATTCATTGGTATTTAAAATTATTAGCATGGAACTAATTCGATCCTTAGACGAGAAAATGTAAGTTCTCGCTAAATTGTGCAAAATCAAACTCAACACACAATTCTTTGAGCATCAACTTAATATTAGAGCATATAGTGCCGGCATATGTTTCCCACTATGCCATGCTGATTTATTCATGAAAATAAATAATATGTACTTTTTCATGTTTTGCATTAAATGTATGGCATTTAGTATGAATTTCTAGATGGAAAAGTAATTATTCATTTAACTCATTTTTTAAACATGTATTGTCACGACCCCGGTTCAAATCTTAATTTGATCAGTAAGCCGACCTATTATGATCGATCAACATAATATTGTGGAAGCGTATCATAACTCATTCATTTGATATATCGCATGATATTATCACAATGTAACCATAACAGAAGCAATATAGATATTAATCTCAGAGCAAATCTACACTATTTCATATTTATACTTTATGCAATATTTTTCTTTAGATATAACATCCTTATACAAAAGTTGTACATCAAGAGGAATCATACATCCTCACAAAATGACCAAACAAGAGACCTAAGTCTCATCTATATCTCGTCCAATAAGTGCTTTCATCCTTATAGAGGATCATCAAGCATGACCACAACACTGGTCTACTGATCTAAAAAGTGTTAAAAGCCACATTATGAGCAAACCACAACTCATTAAATAGAAAACTCATAGTCTATGATTTATCAACTACTCATTTCAAGGAAAACAATATAAATATTTTCATACATCAATTATCATAGTATCATATCACAAGATAAAATGAAATATGTATTATCACCAACAAATCACATGTCCATATCATATCATGTAACATGTCATGCATTTGTGCAATCATGTATGCAAATGTCATATCACCAACTAGCCAGATGTATCATATCATCTCTTAAGGTAACATATCATCCCTGCCGAGGAATATATTATCTCTTAGGATATCATATTATTCCTTTCGAAGAATTTCATATCGTCCTTGTGGAAAATATATCATCCTAGCAAAGGAAATGCAAATGCATGAATTAAATGCAAATGCATGATCCTTTCACATATCTATATGATCATAAAACATATCACTTATGACAACATTAGATATTCATTCATTTGATGAATCCATATACAACTTGTCCAAAAGCACTTGCAATGCATATATAAATATACTTGCATAATTAATAATTTAATTTCATGAATTTTTCAACATCACTTTGGTTTCACTTTTGCATATGACAGATTGAATAAAGTTACTTATAAAATTTATAACAATTAGAAAACATCACATATTCAGGTAAGACAAATTTTATCAAGAAGTAGACTTTAGATGTTCAATTCATATAAATATCATATTTTAACTTATTCTGTAATGACCATGAAAAATTCAGAAAGATGACACTGTTATATTCTATTTCTGTGTTCTAGCAGACTGAGTGGTGTTAAATATAAAATTCATAACTCATGAAGTACTTACTAAACTCAAATAATTACAATTTTAAATGAATCTATACTTTCAGAGGATGAACTTATATAAAAATCAAAGTGTCATCTTTTCTAGGGAGGTCTCAGAAAATTCAAAGAGTTTTCAATGTTCTGTCTCATCTCAAAATCCTGACAGACTGTGTGATATACAATATAACAATTATAGATTTCACTTTACATAGCCTATGATTGTAATTCCAATTGGATCTGAAAGTAAACTTACATTAGTTTGTGACATAAAAATATCCTGAACTCATTATATGAATACTATTTATTGTAGAATTTACAATTCATACCAACCATTTCCAAAAACAGCAAGAGTGGGTCTTGATCATTTAATCATAATTTCTAATATACAATTAATAATAATTCAATTCCAAAGTCTATGAAAAGTAGAATTGAAGGGGATATAACAGAAGAAGTTTTTTAATTTTAGGAGGATTCCAAGGTAATAGTTAGTCTTTAGAAAGTTTCAACTCTAGAATTGATTTCAGCTAGAGTGTGTTCTACCCTTGAACAAGTTAGGCTTGTTATGTTCCATAAATAGTAAGAGTTGATAGAATAGGAGGGTAAACCATAATAGGAGAACAACTTGTTCAACTAAAATTTGTAGAGTAATCCATAGAAAAGGAGTTAGCTACTTACCTTATTGCAAACACCATAGAATTTTCTCTTAGGCTAGTGTTGAACTAAAGAGTTGTAGTTGTTCTTGTCTTCCTTCTAATTTTCGGACATGAGAGGTGCTATGTGTGGTTGGGCAGGTGTAAAATAAGTGGAATTTTACTTGTTATCCACAAGAGTCACCGACTTAAAGTCGGCCAAGAGATTGTACTATTGTAGACATGAAGTTGATTATTATTTACATGTAATGTTTTAAGTAAATGAATAAATAAAATAATATAATATAATATATATATATATATATATATATATATATATATATATATATATATATATATATATATATACTAGGTAANTTCTCAATACTTATGTTTATTTATCTTAATATTTCTAGCATTGGTTAGTATTCTGATATTTTTTTTATTTCTTCTATTATTATATTCATTTTTTATTATTTCTTTACTTTTAATATTGAGGAATAAAAACTTATACATTTTTTTAATGTTTATTTATATTTTGACCATAATTTTTGCCTCCTATGATCAACATCTGTTATTGGTGTTCATCGTATCAAATTGATCACCTAATGAACTAAATGATCCAACGTGACTCAACTATAGTTCGATTAAATCAAACAAATGATTAATCACAATTTGATCGATTATGAGCTGAAAAATTCAAACTCATTATTTTACAATATTTATTTTCTAAATTTATTGATCTTTTTAGCTTAGTTCATTTTGTCTCCTAGTTGTGATTTGTGATACCATCTTTTGCTCAACATATATTTATCGAATTAGATTTATCACTTAGTGAATACGAACATGAAAACTTATCCAATTATAGACGGGTTAAGTAAAACTCAAAATTATTCTATTTATTTCATTTTTAATCATATTTTAATATTTAAATTTAGTTATCTTAATATATTTAGCATTTTGTAGTATTCTCTGAAATTTGTTTATTTCATTATATTATTTAATCCACTTTTTTTATTTTTTTTCTTTCATGGCATTGATAGTAGCTACAAAGAAATTAGTCATATGAAAAATGTATTTTTCATAAGGTAGTTGTATGTTTTTTTCAAAGGAAATAATAAAGAGTATTCATCTAGATTAAGGTCATACTTGTATTATGTATCCGCACTAAAAGCTCTTAACCCCTTAATTTTAATCTTGCAAAACAATTGAATAAAAATAATAAAGATTGTATGCTCCAAGTGGCATTAATTTGTACACAATTTTTTTTATCACAAAATTGAGAAATCACAAAATAATAATTATAAGAATTTTAGTTGTTTATACCATATACATACTATGCACAATTGTTTTATCATTTTAAATGCCAAAATGAGCGCAACACAACCTCATGGTTAATCTAATATTATATAAGTATTAATTAAAATAATTTTATATTATAAAAAAGCATAGAATATTTATATTTTAAAATAAATTTAAATAACCATTTTGACCTTGACAATCATAAAATATTATATGTTGGATATTTTTCTATCAAATTTAATAATTAAATCAGTGCAAAAAAATTTATCTTCATGTTGTATGACATGACATTGATACCGAAAGCATGTCATGCCTATGATGAATTATGTTATATTAGGCAAGGAAAATGACATTGCAAAAGATGTTCGATGTTACTAATTTTTATACTAATTATTAGGCATAAACTAAGGAAAGTAATTGCTGACATTCTTATTTCCAAGTTAATAAAAAGGGAATAATCAATAAAATTGATAAAATGTGAGCAAAAGATTAATATTTATGCAGAAATAGTACATTATTTCCTATTTTTTCATAAGGTTATCTTACCATAATTTTTTCTGCCGTCAATGGGAAGAATGCCTAGTAAAATTTAATAGAACTTTTATTAATTGACTTCACACTTTTATTAAGCAAAAAATAGAAAAGAAGAAATGTTCTTTTCTTCATATATGAAAAATGCATTAATACAATTAGGAACCGAAGTATGGAAGTGGTATAAATACTATAATTTTCAATTGTATAAAATCTATTTTCTATCTGCTAGTATAACAAAAATATATATAAAAAAGTATGTTTAACGTTGATTATGATCAACATACGAACTTATACATGCACGTTAGTTACTTGTTTCTTCACTTCATTCGTCATGAGCAATAATATGAAAATAATTAAAATTGACATTTGGAATTTCGATATGAATAAAAGATAAAGTTCAAGGCAATAATTAATTTCAATGAAACACAAACAATGGGTCATAATTTATTTATTAATGGGGAAAACAATCAAAATACGATAAATATGTAATGATAAATGTTGAAAGGATATAATTGAAATAGAAGTATTCATGTCCATAATATGTATATATAAATAATGTATAATACCTTACTCATTTATTTCTTCCCATCGTAAGTAATTGCAAAATATAAAAAATGTCAACTTAAAACTAAATATAGCAACCACTATAGCTATTTTACATAATATAAATATTTTGATATTATTTTGGTAAAAGACATAAATAAATATAATATGTTCTTGTAGTACAATTGCAATTTACATAATAATAATAATAATAATAATAATAATAATAATAATAATAATAATAATAATAATAATAATAATAATAACAATAATAATAATAATAATAATAGATAAATGAATTGGAACTATCTTGCATTTGTTGCNATAATAATAATAATAATAATAATAATAATAATAATAATAATAATAACAATAATAATAATAATAATAATAGATAAATGAATTGGAACTATCTTGCATTTGTTGCACTGAAATGATGAATTAGTCTTATTCTTAATTGGAGATCAACTGATCTTAGTTTCAATTGTAGATTAGTCTTTTTATTAAATTAAAAAATGAATTTTTAACCTTTCCAATGTACATTTTCATGTTCATTCCAAAGCTTTTGCTAAAGCAACATGTATAACATAAATTTTTTTAATTTCAAGGAATGAATGTAGTGATTTTGCAATAGAAAAAAAACATGAGTGGCTTTAATCCTTGGGTAAATGTAAATACAATATTAATTGATTGTTAAGAGAAAGTTTTAATTGATAAGTTTAGTAAAAAAAAAGAAAACTTAAGTATATAAAATTCATAAATTCAAGGATAAAAAGTTAAGTGACATTTTTAGGTGACTTAGTAGTCAAAATGAAAAGTTTGTTAGGATATTTTATTATGTAACGGAAAAAATTTAATGGCTACTAAATAAATTGAGCTATTGTTACTTAAAAAAATAATGTGGACATGGATTGCATAGTAATGGAAGATGAATATTTTTACTCCTAAATGTCAAAAATATGAGAAAAAAAAGTTGATTAACATTGACATAAGAAAGAAGCTTGATGTTGCCACTTGAGCATCGATTTTATCCTTGGCCAAATGCAAAGACGATATAATTGATTATAGAGAGAAAGTTTTCATTGATAAGTTAATTGAAAAAAGAAAGCTTAAGTATAAAAAATTCTTAAATTCAAGAAAAAAAGTTTAAGTGACATATTTGTGCACAAAGGTGTCCGACAACTCATTTGAAACAACAAAAGCCATCTTGTATATCCACACTTCTGCAGAACATGGAACCTGCAGGTATTAAGAATCTAAGCTATGCTAATTCTTCGGTCAGAATGCAAATTGATGTATGGAAAACCAAAAGCTTCAAACATGCATCACTCACCAGGCTTTTTGCAGACAACTATTGGAGATCAAGAAGAATGAAACCCAATGGCTGATCGAAGCAGGAGCTCCAAAAATCTAACTAATGCTGGTTGTATTTTTTTGGCTTTAGCACAATTCTTATTTATATACAATAAATTAAGGTGATTAAGCTACCTAATTAAAAAATCAAGCTAATTGCTACCATCAAAAGGATGTTAAGGACCATTTAATGTGTGATTTTCTTATCATCAATCGTGAATGGATGCTGACACTATTTATGGTGTGGGATAATGAGGGAAATATGTTATGAAATATGGTGTTTCAATAATGAGTTATTATGTAACACAAAAAAATATTATGGCTACCTAATAACTGACTTATTATGTAACTAAAAAAAATAATGTGGCTGCCTTAATTAATTGCAGGAAAATTGCACAATTATTTCGTAACAGAAACGTAAGATGGATTCTTCTTCTAAATGTCAAAAGAAAAAACAAATAAGGAAAAAATAATTAACATTGGCAGAAGGAGAAAATCTTGAAACAACCACTTAAAGCTTCAGCTTTACATATATATATATATATAT
>LTAE01016004.1:0-13314 GCA_001647135.1 Pontederia paniculata
AACTATATTACTCTTTTATCCATAGTTTTTAATATTATTATCATATAACTTTAAAGATATAATAGTCAATATTTATTTTAACAAATATTACAACTTGATATTATCAACACTTTTATCCAAACATGTAACTACTTATATTTTAAAATAAGTATCAACACTTAAAATGCTTATCAGCTAAGCCAAACAAACCCTTAGACTCATTGTAAATTATTATATTTTTAATTTTAATTTAGTATCTAGACTTTTCCTCAAAATTTAATTTTCTTAAATTATTAAAGTTAGGACTCTTTTTAAAATGATAAATATATATTCTTTATTTTATCATTTATCAAAAAAATAATTAAAAAATATAAAAAAATATCTTAATATTAAACAAATGTGTTCGCACCACTCATATCTTCTCGTAACTTTGATGTCTCCTTTTATATTTATATAGATATTTAAATAAAATATAATAGGATAATAAAAGATTACTAAATAATGTAAAAATATTATATATCAAATAAAAAACATGCTTATAATAAGATAAATAAAAAAAAATTTATCTTGAACATGATCAATTTTAATTTATACAAAAACTAGATTTAATAATCGAGCGGGTTTTTTTTGGGTCTAAGTGTAGAACCCCACCGGTTTCCACCTAACTAATCCACTGTTCGGACGAGTGCGACGAAGGTAAATCCTGACCAAAGTGGTCTTTCTGGGAATCGAACCCGGGGCTACTAACACCCGTCCTCCCGAGGCACAGTCCTACTAACCAACTATGCCAACCACTCTTCGTTAGCGGGTTATTTTATTTTTTATTTTATTTTTATTTTTTTAATCATTTTGGGGTTGGGGCACCTTTATGAATTTATTATTTATACTCAAAACACTTAGGGTTTAAGGTTGGCGTCGGCTCGTTGGTTCTCATCTTTCTTTTTCCATTGGTTGCGATCTCCGATCTCCACTTCTTTGCTCCCGGAAGCATGGGCAGCTCTTGAACGCAGGTGAACAAGGCTCAAAAGAGCCGGTTCGCCTCCAAAGCCTCTCGCCAAGTCCACAAGACCTTGCGCGGTGTGTACCAAATCCTCAAACCTTTTCTTTTAATTTTCTTCGATATAATTTTGGGCATTAGATTTGTATATGACCTAGATAAGAGTCGATTCAATTATTTTACTATTGAATGAGAAAAATGATCGATTGTATTACTAAGATTAATGACTTGATGAGCTAATATTAGGCTTCTACGATTCTCCTTATTTTTTTCTAATTTTTTAATTGTCTAGTTAACAAAATTTATATTTTATTTTAGTATAGCAAATGATAATTGTATTAAGTGGGGTAAGGATTCTAAATTCAAAACAGAAATATCATTATTTTATGGCTTCATTTTTTTAAAATAATGAGATATTTAATATTTTTTTATTCATTTGTATTTAGAATTTATGATAATCCTTATTGTTTAATATTATTCTCACACACACACACACACACACACACATATATATATATATATATATATATATATATATATATATATTTAATAGCATTTATATAAAATATTTTTAATTGAATGTCACCTTATATATAAAGAATTTTTTTAACTCATCTTCCATGTAACTTCAAATTATTCATTTACCAACTTATAAATAGCGTTTATCAATTTAATCATTTATTTTTTTATCATCCTCATTTCCTCTTATTTATATTAATATTTTTATTGACAATAAACTATTATTATTATTTTTGTTGGATATTAAGATTTTAATCTATATAATTATTTTATATAATTTAAGAAATTTGATCTTAACAAATATTTAAAATAATTAATATAAAAATTGTACACGAATATATTTACATAATGAATATATATAACAAAATAATTTATAAATAAAATTAAAAATATTTTTTATTTATTATTTAAATTTGTGCAACATGTGTGTTCTTTAGTTTATTATTTATACTCTAACATTTAGGGTTTAAAGTTCTTTATTTTTCGCGTCGACCTCGTTGTAGCGTAGGAGCGCGTAGGGACGTTCGCAGCACCAGCGAGCGTGATTCTCGCGACGACGGCGACATTGGACGGTACGATTCTAACCCTCTCGATGTCGCGAACGTTAGGGCATTAGTTGATTTCGTTTTCGTGCCTTAATTGCAGCTCGGATTTGAGGTGTTGCGCCAACGCCGGAGACGATTCGAGTCGCCGGAGCTGTTTGATTTTCTCTCCCTCTCCAGGTGAGTCGATTGACATTGAGAGCTGGAGTTTTCGATTCGGATTGATGGATTTCTCACCTCTGTTTCCTTCCAACGTAGGCTGCTCTCATTTCCTTTGACACGTCGCTGGCCGAACTCGATCCTTCGTCTTAGATGAGTTTGCGTAAGTTGACGACACCCTCTTTTGATTCAGATTTTGGGTTTTTTCTTCCATCGGCGATCTCTTCTTCTTCCATCGGCCTCTTCCTCATCTTCTTCTTCCATCGACGATCTTTCTTCTTCCATTGGCCTCTTACTCATCTTCTTGGCGGTCTCTTCTTCTTCCATCGGCCTCTTCCTCGTCTGCTTCTTCCATCGGCATCTTCTCTTCCATCGCCGGTCTCTTCTTCCAACCACTCTTGGTTAGCGGGTTATTTTATTTTTATTTTATTTTATGTTTTTTGTTTTTTTTTTATTTTTTATTAATCGTTTTTGGGTTGGGAAACCATTATGAATTTATTATTTATACTCAAAAGANNTATATATATATTATCCATTATTAGTCACCTCATAACACTGCACATTAAATACTCACTTTCAAATCTAATTATTAAACTTTAGTAATTAATTATGTTCCCTCTTTTCCTTACTTATCATCATGATAACACAAAGTAAGTACTCCAAATCAGCTCAATACAATAACTTAATTATAGCATTTCATATTGAGTATAATGGACCAAGCCCGAATCATATAAACAAAATGGTATATAACAAAGTAAATATAAGGGGGCCAGATTCCCCAACAAAGAAATAATGAGAGAAACAGACACGAGGTTTCACGAAGGAATAGGCAACATCTAGGTTGTGAAAGATTACGAAGGAATAATAACACTCATCCTCTCTACTCCATCACACACATCCTAATAAATTTTCCATTTTTGTGCCCCTTGACCATGCAAGCAATCATCAATCTCCAAAGAGTATCTCCTCCTCACCTACAAAATAATATAAATAGATGGGCGAGCATAAATGACTAAGTAAGTGAAATGAATGGATCCATAAAATATTTAAACCACCCGAAAACAAAACCATCGAAAAACACGATTTTTTTTAATTATTAAAGTTAGGACTCTTTTTAAAATGATCTTAAAAGCAAAATATTAATTTTTCACTTCTTATTTTAACTTCAATTTTAATAATTTCATTCAAGTTAGACTCATTGTAAACAATTATATTTTAATTTTAATTTAATATCTAGACTTTTCCTCAAATTTTAATTTTCTTAAATTATTAAAGTTAGGACTCTTTCTAAAATGATAAATATATATTCTTTATTTTATCATTTATGAAAAAAATTAATTTTAAAAATATAAAAAATATCTTAATATTAAACACATGTGTTCGTACTAATGCACCAATCGATATCTTCTCGTGACTTCGATGTCTCCTTTTATATTTATACAGATATTTAAATAAAAATATAATAGGATAATAAAAGATTACTAAATAATGTAAAATTATTATATATCAAATAAAAAACATGCTTATAATAAGATAAATAAAAAAATATGTTGAACATGATAAATTTTATTTTATACAAAAACTAGATTTAATAATCGAGCGGGTTCTTCTTTTTTTCGGTCTAAGGGTAGAACCCCACCGGTTTTCAGTGCTACTAGCATCTGACTAATCCTATGTTCGGACTGGTGCGGCGAAGGTAAAACCTGACTAAAGTGGTCTCTCTGGGAATCGAACCCGGGGCTACGATTACCCGTCCTTCTAGAGCACAGTCCCGCTAACCAACTGTGCCAACCACTCTTGGTTAGGGGGTTATTTTATTTATTTTATTTTATTTTTAATTTTTTTTATAACCATTTTGGGGTTGGGGCACCCTTATGAATTTATTATTTATATTCAAAACATTTATGGTTTAAGTTTGGCGTCGGCCTCATTGGTTTTCATCATTCTTCTTCCATCGACCGCGATCTTCGCTTCTTTGCTCCCGGAAGCATGGGCAGTTCTCAAACGCAGGTGAACAAGGCTCACGAGAGCCGATTCACCTCCAAAACTTTTCGCCAAGTCCACAATACCTCGCGTGGTGTGTACCGAATCCTCAGACCTTTTTTTTTAATTTGCTTCGATATATTTTTGGGCATCGAATTTGTATATGACCCAGATAAGAGTCACACCGGAATGCCATGAAAGGCGCCTCGCGCCGCCCGGATTCAGAGGAGCAAGATGGTATGAAGATGATTACGATAATTTTTTGCTTTAGTTATTTGAATGTTTGGCACTATGGTCACAAATTCGAGGCTATTGCAATTGATCTCTTTGCTCTTTTTATGATGCTAAAGCTTTTTCTAAACTCAGGTAGGTAGTAATGCTGGCGGGCTAAATCTTGTCATGTTCGATTTCCCTATTATGATGTTACGGTGTTGAAATACTGCATAGTTTTAATATATCCTGAAAAGTTAAAATAATAAAATAAAATAAATATTATTGACTAGCTAATTTTTAGAGTTCTCAAATTATATATTTAGCAAAAAATGATATACTTTTTTATTACATTTTTAATTATATTAAATTAATTTTTAGATAAATAAATAAATTTAAAATATATTGAGCATAACATTTGGCATGAACCTTATTTTAAACATTGAAAAACATTAATTTTTATAATCATTCTTCTCATTAATTATATTAATATTAATTTTATCTATTGCCAAATAAATAAATTCAAAATATATTGAGCATGTCATTTGGCATGAACCTAAGATATATTTTTTATAATCATTCTTCTCTTTGTTGTATCACTAATTTCAAATATGGGATAAAAAAAAGTAAAACTATATATACTTGTTTTATTGTTACATTATTTATAGTATCTATATAACATTTATAACATATAAAATAAATTTAGAAACACAATATTAACTTTTCTCATAATAACATTATTTTTAATTTTATCTGTTTTATTAAAGTTATGACTCTTTGTAAACAATTATATTTTAAATTTTAATTTATTATCTTATATAAGAAACTTTTCCTAAAAGTTTTAATTTTCTTAAATCATTTAAGTTATAACTCTTTTAAAATGATTGCTATATATTTTATTTATTTTATCTTATAGGGGAAAAATGAATTCCAAAACTATAGAATATCTATAAGATAATTTTATAAAGAAAATAATCATTTGGTTTATTTTATCTATAAAATTTATTTGACAAATTTTCTTAAATATTTTAAAACATTGATTGACATTCTTTTTTATAATTATAATTTTTTTCTTTATATAACTAATTTCAAATATGAGACTAAAAAACTAAAGATATGCTTATTTATTTTATTGTTACATTACAATCTTTATAATATCTATACATATACATAATTTTAAAAATAAAATATTAAATTTTTTCTCCTTAAATTTTTCTTATTTCATGCAAGTTAGGACTTTTTAAAGATGTATACTTTTATTTAAATTGATGTATACTTTTATTTAAATTAATATCTTATATAACAAACTTTTTATTGTAAGATATTTTTATAAAAAATGCTATTTTCTTATAATAACTTTTACTTATAATTTTATAAAAGTCCATTTTTTAAATAAATTATGGTCAAGACATGTGGTATTACACTACTTTGCTTACATATTATATATATATATGTGTGATTTTTAGAAATTTTTATATTGCTATATAATCTATAAAGAAAAAGATATATCTATTTATATTATTGTTATATTAGCTCTATAATCTATATTCATCTATAACATATAATAAAGTATATTAAACACAATTTTAAAAATAAAATATTAATTTTTATCTTCTTACTTTATCTTCAAGTTAGAACTCTTTTCAAATAATTATATTTTAAATTTTAATTCAATATATTATACAATAAACTTTTCCTGAAAATTTTAATTTTCTTAAATTAAGTTAGGACTCTTTTAAAATGATCACGGTATATATTTTTTATTTTCTCTTATAAGAAAAAAAAATCAGTCCTAAAAATATCAATAAACTAAAATTTTTAGAAGGGAAAAAAAGAATATGTTGTGCACTTGTGTGTAGCACACCGTGTAGCGCACTAAATTAATATTTAAATATCAAATAAAATTTATTTTTTTATTTTTGAAATAATTTACTTAATATGTTAGCCGTTGAATTTCATCCTATCATTTAAAAGTTGAGTCATTATTTTTATTTTATTATTTCTTCATTCAACGATCGAGATATTATTTAAAATAAAAATATAATATATTAAATAAAAAAATAAGATCGGACCACTCTCGTGTATACAAAAATATATTAGAATTAATAAAAAATAATATCGGAGCCATCAGATAAACTTTAATAGGGTAATTTGTGTGCTACACATTGTACAACACATGCTACACACTCCCTATCATCTTTTTAGAATATATGCATTATGCAAGATAATTTTATAGCATGACATATAATTTTATCTTTTTAATATCTCCCAAATTATAAATCTAGATAAAAAAATATCTTAATATTAGACACATATCTTTGTAATAACGCGTCACTTGGCTTCTTAGTCCTAAAAATATCAATAAAATATTTTTTTTAGAATATATGTAAGATAATTTTATAGCATGACATGTAATTTTATCTTTTTAATCTCTCTCAATTATAAATTTTAGATAAAAAAATATTTTAACATTAGAGACATGTCTTTGTATTAAAGCGCCACTTGACCTCTTCTCGTGGCTTCGATCTCTCATTATATATATATATATATATATATATATAATTTTATTATTGAATGAGAAAAATGATCAATTGTATTACTAATGACTTGATGTGCTAATATTAGGCTTCTACGATTCTCCTTATTTTTTTTCTAATTTTTTAATTGTCTGGTTACCAAAATTTATATTTTATTTTAATACAGCAAATGATGATTGTATTAAGTAGGGTAAGGATTCTAAATTCAAAACAAAAATATTATTATTTTCATGGTTTCATTTTTTTAAATAATGAGATATTTAATATTTTTCTATTCATTTGTATTTAGAATTTATGATAATCCTTATTGTTTAATATCATTCATATATATATATATATATATATATATATAATTGCATTTATATATTTGTTATATAAAATAATTTTAATTGAATGTCAACTTATATATAAAGATTTTTTTAAACTCATCTTCCATGTAACTTCAAATTATTCATTTACCAATTTATAAATTGCGTTTATCAATTTAAACATTTATTTTCTTATCATCCTCTTTTTCTCTTATTTATATTAATATTTTTATTGACAATAAACTATTTTTACTTTTTTTGTTGGACATTAAGATTTTAATCTATTTTATATAATTTAAGAAGTTTGAATTACATATTCTGTTTTATCCAATGATTAATATATAAAAAATATAAAAGTAAGAAATTTGATCTTAACAAATATTTAAAATAATTAATATAAAAATTGTACAGGAGTATATTTACATAATGAATATATATAACAAAATAATTTATAAATAAATTAAAAATAATTTTTATTTATTATTTAAATTTGTGCCAGGTGTCTTTTAGTTTATTATTTATACTCTTTAGGGTTTAAAGTTCTTTATGTGTAGGGCTTATCACAAACCGCCAGGAACAAAACTGAGGTTACTGATCGACAACTCAGCGGTTGGAGGATCCGTCGGCTGGTCTCCATCGGGCATTCTCCGGCTCACCAAGTTAGAGGATCGTTGGCATTCTCCGGCTCATAGGAGATTTTAGGGCACTTTTCTTCCTTGGATCAACTTCTCTCTCCGTCGCTCAGGGAGCCGCCGAAGGATCGTCGCTCCATCTCTCTCTTCGAACGACGAAGCAGTCGCTCTTCGATCCTCATCTCTGTGGAGACTCCTCTTGGGCGAACAGCCGAGCAGAAACTCTACAGCGACAGCCCCCGCTTGTACCACGACCAAGAGGACGGCAAGAACTCCGCCGCCACATCCCCCATCTGGTCGTCGTGCCCCGGCCGTCCTTTTGTCATCTCTTCTTCTTTGCTACTGAAAGGGAAATATGGGTAGCTCTCGAACGCAGGTAAACAAGGCTCACAAAAGCCGGTTTGCCTCTAAGGCCTCTCGCCAAGTCCACAAGACCTCACGCGGTATATACCAAATTCTCATACCTTTTCTTTTAATTTGCTTTGATATAATTTTGGGCATCGGATTTGTATATGACCCAGATACGAGTCGCATCGGGAAGCCAGAATCCCACCGGAATGCAGTGAAGGGCGCCCGCACCGCCCGGATTCAGAGGAGCAAGATGGTATGAAGAATTACGATAATTTTTTGCTTTAGTTATTTGGATGTCTGGCACTATAGTCACAATTCGAGGCTATTGCAATTGATCTCTTTGCTCTTTTTATGATGATAAAGCTTTTTCTAAACTCAGGTAGATTGTATCGTTGGCAGGCTAAATCTTATCATGTTGGATTTTCCTATTATTATGTTACGGTGCATAGTTTTAATATATCCTGAAAAGTTAGAGATTTGGTATGTAACCTTGTTCTGAGTAACACTGTCGATGAACTGAAAAATATTAGAAACACAATTTCTTTCCAATGTGATAATCATGTGGGATAGTCTTTTGGCGCGGCAGAGTGTTAGTATAGATTAAATACATGGGTTGCTTACAGAACTGGAAGGCATGATTTCAAATGGAACCGAATCATGTATGATTCAGTTACTTTTTTTATATAAAGTCCCGGTTTACTTCATTTATTTTGACTATTTTGTATATTATAAATTGATTGGAAGTTATATTTAGTAAAAGATGAGGTACTTCTAGTTTTCACTTTTGCTATTCATCTCACTCTGTTTCACTTTCACATTATCCTTTTGAGAGGAATTTCACATTATTATAGCTTTCTTTGAAACAGTTATGTTGACTTGACTGCAACTTTTTGTATTATTGAATTTTGTTTGTTTCCAACTGATCACGAGGATTTATAGATTCGAGACCAGAAACGAGCTCTTCTATTAAAGGAAAAAAGGGTCTCAAATGGATCTTCAAGCCCTCCACGAATTGTTGTGAGTAACATTGTTTGTAGCTGTTTTTTAATGTTAAAAGATATTCCTCAACTGCATTATTTTTCTTCTTCAGTTGCCAAAGACATTCACGACTGCATGCTTTTCAGCATGACTGCACAACTCATGATGAAATTAATCTTTTTGGAAATTTACATCATTTCTCTTTGTGATTTAATGAAAATAGCCTATTGTTATGTTTGCTTAATATTATCTTTACTATGCTTAGCTTTTTGCACAACATTTTGCTTACTTAGAAGCTATTGATTGGGAGCTATGATATAGATATGCATCTCATGGGTTTTGCAGGTTCTTTTTGGCCTTTCATCTTTTGTGGACGTGCCTTCACTTAAAAGAGATCTTTTGACATTGTTGGCCGGAGACGAGATGGTGCCTACTTCAACGACCATTGCGTCTCCGAACTACAAAATTAGGACAACGGTAGATAAAAAAGTTATACTTTTATGTTTCTTGTTGTCTTATCTGCTGATGCTGTAAATGGCTAGCCAATTTTTTTTTGGTTTGATCGTTATATAAACATTCACCATATTTTTCTGTTAGCTATAGCTAGTAGTGCGTTTTGATCATTTTGATGACAGAAAACTAGGATATGCCGTCTCAGGAAAAAAAACTAGAATATGCATGCCTTGACGTGATTTACAGTTGTAAGTTTGTAATCTCATTAAGTTTCAAATGTTCGTCTATGTGAATGTCAAGAATTTCATAGTCATGTCGTGGACTTCATGTACTCTTTGCATCGTGTCTTATTATGCCTTTGACATGGACCATGTGCCATCAAGCATCTTTTACTTCCGCTTGTGACAGTTTATTCAACAATATCATATAATTTTTTTTTCTACGACAGCTCAGTGTATTAGTTAACCAATGCTCACTTTAATCTTATTCCTTATAAGCTTTCTACATTTGTAGCTGTCAATTCCACTAATAGTGCCTTCATTAATGCTTTAATTCAGGTTATTTTACTTATTCTTTTGCATGTTCTGTCTGCCATCTCTTATTTAATTGTTGTCATTAAAGGTCTTGGAAGCACCACATGGTGATTTATTGGCTTGCATGGAAATGGCGAAGGTAAAATAACTTACTAATATCTCCTTGTATATTATTCGTGATAGTTTTGGTGTTTTTTCATGGGTTGCTTCACTTTTTCCTTTCTTTGAATTAGGTTGCCGACATGATTGCTTTTGTTGTATCAGCCAAGTTCATTTATGATGGATCTGAAATGACCACACCAATCGATGAATTTGGAATCAGATGCCTTTCTGTTTTCAGATCCATGGGCCTACCTAGTACTGCTGTCTTTATTCGGGTAATTTTCAGTAGCATGAACTAACTGTTGGCATTTTTTAACACATATCTTCCATGTGCATGAACATTGGCTTCATTATCTTTAGGATCTTCCAAATGATATTAAGGGGAAACAAGAATCCAAAAGGATGAGCATTTCTTGTCTTTCTCCTGAGTTGCCAGAGGATTGTAAGTTCTATCCTGCAGATACAAAGGAGGACTTGCATAAGGTAATATCCTGCCAGCAATTTATCCTATCTTTGTTAAAATGACTTTGAATTCGTTCTCGAAAATTTCTTGGTAATTTATACTTATCCTAATCCTTTTTTTAATGCTCACTCTCAGTTCATGTGGCTTTTCAAGGAGCAACATCTTTCAGCTCCTCATTGGAGAAGCCAACGCCCCTATCTTATGTCTCATGAGGTATATAACGACTACTGTAACAACATCCTATGAAACATAGTTTTTTCAAACATTAAATATTCCAAAAAAAATTATTAAATAAGTACCTTAAAAAATGGTTTGAAATGAAGTTTTCTTTCATTAGTTATGTGTTTTTTCTACTTCTTTATACTGCAAAATGACATCGCATAGAGGTGGAGTTATGATCTGCGGCTACTTATTAAGATATAGCGTGTAATTGACTCGAACAGTCAGATGATTGCAATAAAGGCAATCTTCCAGTCCCTTCTAGAAAAAAATTGTCTCGAACTACAAATGGTGATGCATTTGGTTCTATGCAGATGTGTTACTAAAAATCCCATGGTTAAGTTATTATTCTGTACATTTTTGGATACGCAGCATAAATAAGTTATTTGGCCTCATTTTTTCACCATTCAGCATTATCATTCTCCATTTTGTTCTCTTTATCTATTTACTATGGATATTCAGTTTTATTTTGAGTCTTTGTATGTTATGAAGCTTCATTTGCTTAGTACAGACTTTTGGTCCTTTTTTAACTTTCCGGGGTACATTTTGTATTTAAAGTGATGCTTTATCATTGTTGATGGTTTGATGCCTTGAAGCGTGATTCACTTTTCTCCATAACACTTATGCCCATGATGCTGTTCTTATGGATATGATGCATTGATCGTAAAAAAAAAGAAATGATGTTGTGGGCCATGTTCTTATTACATACGTTAATTAAAATCAGAACTGGTCTTTGCAATTTTGTGAGCAGCGATCTAAATTCTATTTGTTTGTTTTTACTGTAGTGCCTATTTTTTTATGTTTAACCACTAAAGAATACTGTCTCTTCCCTTGACCTTGATCGTCATCCTGATCTTATTTGTATTTCTAAGTCTATCGACCTTTTTGTGTGTCTTGTTGCTAAATTAGAGGCAGTATTTTCCACATAGTATGCTATTGAACTTGCTGAGTCATTGTCTATATAATATTTATCAATCTTCATCCTGATTGTTATGGTAACTGCTATTTAGTTCACATTTGTGTCAACTGAAATCTGGCACTTACCACATTTTCAATTTTGCTCTTTTTGGGGAAGGAGATTCCATTTTGTTAATTGAATTAAATTTGATTCATCAACTGAATTCGTGCACCTTATGCCGATCAGGTTGGTTTGTTAGCTGATGGTGATAATCTTGGAAAATGCTCTTTGCTTCTATCTGGTTATGTGCATGCACATGATCTTTCTGTCAACCAACTTGTGAGTTAATCCATCTTCATCTTCTGCCATCCAACACTGTATACTTGTAGTTTTACTCGTATGATTTCTTCATGCCAGGTTCATGTGTCAGGTGCAGGAGATTTTCAGTTAGGTCAAATAGATATCCTTAATGATCCATATCCTTTAAATGAAAGAAAAAGCTTTAATTCAATGGATGCAGAAGGCCTACATGGTTTCAAGGTAATTTTCAATTAAATACTGCAAGGATGGTCCTGTTGATGATGCAACTAATTAAACCCTCAGTCATCTGATCATGATATTCTGATCTTTTTAGGCCATTGAACCTTACTTTTCTTACATGAAATTGTCACTATTGCGATGCATATTTAGGTTGGATGACATATTCATTTCTTAGTGCACATATCGATAAAGACATTTCTTTTGTTTAACGTCTTTTCTTAAGGCAAGTGCATGTTTTAAGTTTATTTCAGCACTACAACTGATTAAATATGGAAGATGTTCCTTGCTCATTTCCTTAGGCCACTCTACGATTTCTCTGTCATTCTTGCGAAGTGTAACATCATTCATGAGGTTTCTGGATCCTTAACTATCTATTTCCATGGATATCAATAAGAAAATTAAACTAATAAATTATCTTTGAACATGCCTCTAAAAAAACAAGGGTCCAAATATGAACTTAAAAGCAGGTAAGAGGACTGGTTGCATGAGATTATTTTATTTTTCTATTGGAATTCTGCATAATATTTATATATGCTTATGAATCTGGTTTTCTCACATGATGAACATTTTCAGTTATCTTTTCTGTGCAAATGTGTAGATTTCTCATGTCCTTTTAATGTATTTGCAGGTTCTTCAAACCTTAATTCCAGATACTTTAACTCAGGAACCTTTAATTGTTGAAAATACACCAGATCCTCTCGCAGGGGAACAGGTTGATCTCATTCTGTATTTTCAGTTTCCTTAAATGTTTTCTGTTAAAATTTCCATGCCCTCATTTTATATTTTATCAGGCTTCATCATACTATTTAACCCATTATGAATTAGGTCACCCAGGAAAATATATAAACTAAGCGGACTATCTATAATGTAAATGACAATCTTTTACTATATTATTTGACGAATGATGTAAT
>LTAE01016032.1:0-16255 GCA_001647135.1 Pontederia paniculata
TAATAAAATATTTATATACTAATTTGACTTCAACTCTAACTCTTTTCCTAATCCTAACCAACTATACATTTCCGTATCTATCCTATCTTCCTTTTATTTATTTTTATTTATTTCACAATCTAGGGTGTTACATCATAACCTCCTTAAAAATAAATTCGTCCTCAAATTTGAGCATGTCATCTAGATTCATGAAAATTTCATATTTGTTTCTCATCTTCCAACATAATCGATCAATATCATGATAATTCAATAATTTCTTAATGATGTCAATGCCCTCTGATCATATATCTTAATCATCATAATATTATTAAATTTATTGATCATAAGTCAACTTTTCAATCATTATTATAATCATAACCTCAAAAAGAATATTCACTTAGATTCTTTAAAGCTAATATCCATCAAGTTTATTCTTGAATTCCTATAATCATATAATTCAACTCTTATTCAGTTATTTGATCATCCAAAATTATAACATTGATTCTTCATTTTTTTTCTATATCACACTTATAGTCATTTTATCCTTAAGGCTTTCTTGATTAGTACTATCTCTAAATAACCCCCTTAGGAATCATGTTATATGATTCAATGGGATAATTTCAATTTTTTAATCATGAGTAAACCTCAGTATTCATCTTTCGCTAGAAAATCAATCCTAATTCAAATCCAAAAATTCCTCCAAACTTTTCCTCATCATAAATTTAGAAATCATCTAAACCTTGAACATTAAATTCTTGATAACCTCCTTAGGACTTAACCTTCTTGATGGTGCGATGACTGTTCGTGATGCTTGCACATGGACTCTATCTATTTGGAGACAGTTAAGAAGTGTCTTCCGTTAGGATCTAATACCTTACTATAACACCTTCAAATGCACACCTTGTCACTTGGCAAAATCTCCACCTAGAGACGCTATCAACTTACATCTTTGACTATACAATTGACCCATTTGACTAGTCAATGCTATATACATGTTAATGCGAAAGCTAATACTTAACCTATAACCAGGCCTATGCCATGCAAGCCATTTCATCATGAACACCATCATGTTATCGTTGCGCAATCACCATCTATTCTATATGTAGGATCAAAATATAAGGGAGACAATCCTCCCATGAGCTATGAAGCTCAATATGTAAAGAATAATAATTAAATAGGGTAAAACATATATGAAGATACAAGTAAAAGAGAACATTTTCTATCATACTATTATCTTTATAAACATTAGATTTGCTTTCAATTAATTTACAATTTCCTTTACTTTGTTTTACCTTTTTCTTTCAGTGACATAAGTCTATCACTACCAATCTCTTTCATCTTTCCTTTAAGTAACACTGGCAAGAACATCAATTACACATAACTCTCGTGGTGTACAATATATCAGTATGTTCAGGCCCAGTTCATTATACAGTTTATACTTCTTTTCCATTCATCTTGGGTATCATCTTTTAATTCAATCAATAATGAGCAGTTATCAGTACATGAAGATTCCAAAGGTCGGTATTGCTAGCTAGGCCATGGGGTCAACCCTAGACCCGTTAATCAATCCTCATAAACAGTAGTTCACAAAAGACTCAGTGATTTTCGAAGGAACCCAATAACATTAGAGATAATCTCTTAGTCTGTCGTGGTTTTCCTCTTCATGTATCCATTCAAGCAAAAACATTAATGTATTTTAACTATTTATTACCTATTATGCTAAGTTCATGTGAGAGTATACTAACCCTACCTCAATCAAATTCAATTAGTCAATCAAACATAGCATCAATCACCCCGGGACACGACCCGCATCACGGGCGACATGACTCGTGTTGTGTATCATGTCAGGAGGTGTTCCTCAAAAGGACGACCATTTTGAATAAGGTTGAACATTTTATAGGTGAAACGCGGACCGTGTTCAAGGTCAACACGGACTGTTTTGTTTCTAACATTAGCTTGTCATTTTCTTCAAATGAAACACAGACTATGCCCATGGCGACCTAATCCATTTTCTTTTACATGGTTTATCTTATTTTATTCGGGGAAGACACGATTCGTTTTAGGACACGACACAATCATTTTTTTTCTTTAATCTCCCTAGGACCTGGTCCCTAAGGCATGCGGCCCATTTCTTAAGGGCATGTCGGGTTCGATCGAAAAAACCCACGTCAAAGGTTGACGCGGCTGTTCTCCCTAGTAACACAAACCATGTCAACAAGACACGCTGTCCATTTTAGCCAATTTGACTTTATTTCCATACATCGAATACGTCCCACGTTGTCCGATGATGCGGTCTATCTTCGACGTGTCTCACGTCGGTACCAGAGACACGGAGCATATCATGGGGGAACACGGCCAGTGTCCGAGTTCCAATTATGCATTTAATAATTATTTCCTTCTTATCATTACTTTATCATATGTATATGAATGACCCTAAGGTTGATCCTCCTAATTACATACCTTTCTTTTCTGTCGGTTGATCCTGTTTCTTCTTTATTTCACTTGTTCTTCTCCTTCTCAGCTCGCAAAAGCTTTTGGTGATGAAACTCGAACTCGGACAAGCAAGTGCGACGAGGTCCATGTCCTACTTGGACATGGTCCGCTTCCTTAGGTTTTCATGACGCTCCGTCGCCTGGTTGAAACACGATTTGTGTCCCGAAAGGACACGGTCCATTTTCTTCCTTTTCACATGCAACACAGCCCGCGTCCCATGTGGACACAGTCCGTGTTGTCTATGCGGCACTGAGAGAGAGAGAGAGAGAGAGAGAGAGAGAGAGAGAGAGAGAGAGAGAGAGTGAGAGAGAGTTGTGTGTTGTTCATTAGACATGTAACAAAAGGAGAGAAGAAAAGGGTGTCATAGAGGTGGACGTTTGGATATGGACGANAGAGAGAGAGAGAGAGAGAGAGAGAGAGAGAGAGAGAGAGAGAGAGAGAGAGAGAGAACTTCTAATACCTTGGGTTTGAGAGAGAAAATAGTGAGGTCCTCTCTCCTCTTCCCCTCCTTCTAAAGGGGTTTTGGTAGGAGTTGGTAGGAGTAGTACTAGTCTAATTCAATTTAATTCCTCCTATTTCACTTATGATTAGGAGTCCTTTAAAATTAATTTTGGTAGGACTAGGAATATTAAATTGACTAAGAAAATATTTATATACCAATTCGACTTTAACTCTAATTCTTTTCCTAATTCTAACCAACTATACCTTTCCTTATCTTATCCTATCTTCCTTTTATTTATTTTTATTTATTTCAAAATCTGGGGTGTTACATATTATCATTTGGCTGATCTAATTAAAGGTCACCAGCAGAATTGCATAAAAGATTTATAATCTTTCAATAGTGATTCAAGAGTTTGATCATAGACCTTCATTGATATTAACATGCAGAGACTTCATCGGGTGCATAATACATTATCATTATTTATTTCACTAATATAAGTACACAAATAATTTAATGAATAATCCCTTAACTTCCTTTTTGTTGGTTACAATAAATATAACTCTATGAAAAGAAGATTTGCAAAGTACTTTGTTGTAGGAAACGTAAAAATCGGATTCGATTGATGGAGTCGCGGCTTCCCATTGTCAGGAACTATGTCACGCAGACTTAGAACACAAATTCATAACTAAAATGCCTTAGACAAAATAGAATAAAATAATAAGTTTTGCTTTATTTTTGTTGCATACCTCATGACTAATTTCAACCCCTTTTATAGAGCTAGTTATGGAAGAGAAGTCATCTAGGTCTTAGGGACGCGAGGATAGGATAATTTGCGTGCATCATGTGGGCTCCAAGCTCGTGGAACATCTGCATCTGTTTGCGGACACGAGTGGACATGGGAACCATTTTGGCTGGAATTGTTATGTGCTTGGCGTCTGACGAAAGCATGGCCTTGTTTGCCTATGCATAGTGAATAGCCCATAGGGTCATTTCATGAGCTCCAACAATCTCCCAGTCGCATGCAATGAACCAGTGTTTTTATCTGTTAATTCTCAAGATGACATATGAGTCATGCAACACATGGGTAGAGGCACAAAAAATCAGGGTTATTTTCATTTTTCTCCCGTAATCTATCGCGAAATTTCAGATCTACCCCTAAACTATAAAATTTGGCAAAAGTAGGTTTAAACTTTCTTGTATGACCATATTCATCCAACAATCTAGTATTGAATTTATTCAAATTTTTTTAGTTTATAAAATTACCATTTTACTCTATAACTAAAAAAAATTCACTCTCTCTCGTCCCTCTTTCTCTTTCTCTCTTCTCTCAAACTCGCCAGCGTACGCGTCTCTCTACTCTCTCCCTCCTATCTCTCTCTCTCTCTCACACACACACACACACACACACACACTCTTAATGCATCTCTCTGCTCTCTCTCCCTTTCTCTCCTCTCCACAAGCGTCAGCGCGAGCTCATGCCTGTGCAAGGTTCGCGTAGGTGAGCTGCTCAACAATGCACACTCATGCAGGCATGCTCGAGGGCGCACAGGAGAGCATCGCTCGCCTGTGCAAGCCTCACACAGGAAAGAGTACACTCGCTTGCGCAAGCCTCATGCAGGCGACATCGACTCGCCTGCATAAGCCTCGCGCAGGAGAGCAGCTCTCCCGCCTACGTTCTTGCACTGGCGAGTTGTTCGCTTGCGTAGGCGAGTAGCTCGCTAACGCACGTGGAGAGGAGAGAGAGATAGGGAGAGAGCACAGACACGCTGAGTGAAAGAGAGAGGAGAGAGATGACGGAGGGAGAGGAGAAAGAGACGAGAGGACGAAGGGAGCCAGTGGAAGAGAGGGAAGAGTGAAAGAGAGAGAGAGGAGAGAGAAAGACAGAGGGGAGAATAATTTTATTAATAAAAGGGTAAAATAGTAATTTATTAAATCAAAATAATTTTAATAAATTCAATACTAGATTCTTGGATGAAATTGTCCAAGTGAGAAAAGTTTAAACCTATTTTTGCCCGATTTTATAATTTCGGGTTAGATATGCAATTTCGTGATAGTTCAAAGGGTGGAAATGGAATAACCTTAAAATGACTATTATGACCTATTAGGGATACATAACTACTCGATCAACTTAGGAGTCCTGTTAGGGAAAACATGATGATCTATCAATGAGATGGACTATGAAGTGTTAGGAAAATATACTCACTCAAACTTATTGTAGGTAGGGACTACGATTCACATAGTTGTTTACAAATTTTTGAGTCAATATTGTGACTTACATAATTGCTCAAATGTTAAGTACTTGTTGCGCTTCAGATAATTTTTGTTGCATAGTTTAGACATTAAAGTGCATGACTTTGCTATAATTAATTTCATATGCAAAGTTATTCATCCTTTACAAGCATACAATAGTTGGCCAACTATATATGAAATGCTCATGCAACTCATAACAAATCTTCCTCTTATCCTCATGCTTCTCAATAATAGATTGATGTGAAAAAAGTGAACAACAAATAAACCCAAAGTATATCGGTCGCACAAGGAATAAAGTGATTGAATAAAAGTATTGCTCCCATGAGGAGTAATGTGATTGAATTTATTAAAATCCAAAGTTATAGGGAAAATTTCAAGTTTTAATAAAAATCAAATTTATCCAAATAACCAAAAAAAAGATAAAATGAAATTAACCAGATAAGAAATGATAGAACGAGATCAGATAATATTGGAAGATCAGGGACTTTGTTTTTACCACTATGTTAGATTGAATTCAAATTACACCAGATTGTTCTAATGATGGAGTACAATCAGGGACTTTGTTTTTACCACTATGTTAGATTGAATTCAAGTTGTGACTCCCTAAACACATGCAACCACCTATCTTAAACTGAGAACAATCATGATGTTTANATCAGGGACTTTGTTTTTACCACTATGTTAGATTGAATTCAAGTTGTGACTCCCTAAACACATGCAACCACCTATCTTAAACTGAGAACAATCATGATGTTTAATCAAGTCTATCCTAAATTTAACCTAAGATGCATGAACACCACAAGTCTTAAATTGTTGACCTCTTAAGCAAGTCCAATAAATATTCCACGTAATCTAAACTCTCTAACGAGTAATCCAAATTATGACTTGAATTGTCTTGACTTATTTTCAAGAATCAATTTCTTCTATACTTAAGGATGAAAAATAATTACACTAAACATGAAATAGTTAATTTCATAATCATCACATAGAGAAATATTAACGAGAAACATTCATGTTTTTTTTAAAAATATAATTCATTAACAAAATCTAATCTAAATGGTTCAACAAATTTCATAATTTCATATACAACAAAGAATAGGGAAAATAGTTCATCCTAAATAAAAAAAGGAATAAGAAGGAACTTCAGTAATATCACCAACACGATCTTCTCGCGAATGCACCACACTCCTATTCTTCTTCTTGATCTCAACAAAAATTCCTGAGCATGAGCATGCAAGAGAGGGAGAAAGGAAAGATAGGGCTTGAGAGATATGGAGAGAGAAATAATAAGGATGTCTAAGGGCTCTATTTATATAGTTGAGAGAAATTCAGATTATTCATAATTTAATTTTATCTCAAACTCCCCTTTGAATGAAAATTAACAAAAAACCACTTTATCTTCGGATTGGATAAGATTGATTGGAAAATTTGGTTTAAATCAACTCATTTGCATTTAGATTTCAAAACCGTGAAAATAGACTTCATGACAATGATCAAAACCATGTCTTCAAGTCTCCAACTTGTCACAAACATGAACTAGATTTTGTGGCCGAGATCGCAACCACATCTTTAAGTCTCCAAATCGTCATGACTTGTGAGTTGGATTTCATTGCCATGATCATTAGAAGTTTGCCTCACTCACGAGTGTGAAATAATCTTCATGGTCCGTGATACACCAATTTCACGATTGTGATATACTCTTCACATCCCGTGAAAATTATATTCTTCAGTTGATCCATTCTCGCTAATGGTCGTGTCTTCAAGTGTGTGACCGTAATGATCTAATATCATGATCATGAAACTAAATGTCATGGTCATGACGAATTCCAAAATTCTTCTTTCAGCTCGCATAACGGTCGTGATATTACCCATCACAATTGTGATTTTGACTTTTTCAGTTAATTTTTTCAGAATTCGATCTTTGATTGTTTGTAGCGTCCCTTTCGCCTTTTTGTTTTTTATTTGACAAAACAAGATATCTTGAGTAGATACTAACTCAATAAAATTAAAGTATAAATCTAACTAAAATGATGCATGTCATGATCAAATTATTCAAAAATTAACTAAATATGTTATGAAAAATATGTTAAATATATATGAATGTTAGATTAGTTACTTTCCTAGATGTGGCTCGATGGGCCACTCACTTTTGATCTTTGAGTACCCACTAAAGTAACAAACGCTAACCCACTATCTTCAAGCATGCTAAAGAGCTTAAAGGTAACATGTAGAGTGATAAGTCTAAAAGCATTCATAATATGATGAAGATGAATAAATTATTTTTTTTATTTCTTAAGGTTGACTTAACATACTTGGTTCAAAAAATGGAATAATGCGGTGGAGACTCCCATTGAAGGAGCATATGTTTAAGCTTTATAAAATGTACAATGCACAAATTTAAGTCTGATCGTCCACCTTTGGCATCTCACTTGAGTCCTTCAACTTCTAGTGTCATGTTGAGGTATCATATCTGGCGACTCTTTGTTAGGCTACATGAAGTTATTAAAACTCACATATATGGCATCTTGATCATCTCAAGATATCTTGGTGTAAATCATTCTTCTTCATTTGCTATCCCTTAAACGTCGAAGATGTTTACTCGTGTGAGTGAGTAACTCATGTCTAATCATCATACTATACATACATAACAGAACTTTTCCCAAAGATAATTCATAAGGAAGTTAATTTTCATTAATGAAAAATAGATTGAATATTTTTGTATTACATCCTACGTAGTTCTATTGCATTTACATGTCTTAGAAAATCTTCTCTAGATAATGTCTTGGTGAACATATCAACAACGATTTTATGCATTCATATGTACTCAACTGATTTCTAATAGTTACTTCTTCATCTCGTACAAACTTGTACTTAGTGTCGTTATATTTTTATTTGCAATGATATTTTTCGGCTTTTACGTAGAAATGGATGCTTTATTGTCATAGAATAAGATTGTTCTCTTCATTGACTCATCTTTGATGTGCATGTATTGAAGGAATTTCTTTAAGCAAATAGCCTCTTGCACTACAATTGAACATATTATGATTTCTACTCCAATAGTAGAAAATGCTACACAATTTTTCTTCTTGCTACGCCATATGATACATCATTTCTTTGAAAAGTATATCTAGAGGTAGACTTTCACTTATCAACATTGTTTGCCTAATTGGCATCCATGTATTTAGAAAGTTGCAAGCTTCCTCCATAATAACATAAAATAAAGTCAACAGTACCTTTGAGGTATCTCATTATTCTCTTCATAATAACATAAAATAAAGTCAATAGTACCCTTAAAGTATTTCATTATTATCTTCATTGCCTTACAATTTTAACGTTCTGATTTGGTTAATATCTACGGACCTATGACATAGCATATGTTTGATCGAGTACACAACATAGTGTATATTAAATTATTGACTACACGTGTATAGGGATAGAAGACATTTATTTTTGTTCTTCTTGAGTTTTTTTAGCATATTAAGACTCAAGGCTCGGCTCACATAATATGAGTATCAATGGATTTACAATTATCCATAAGGAATCGTTGTAAAATATTTTTGATGTACGATTCTTGTGAAGAAATATCATGAAATAATCTCATTGATACGAGCAAAAATATATATATTGCACGCATCCATTTCATATTATTTTCTTGGTATTTAGCATATGTTCATGCATGATTTTTAGTTTAATTCTTTATATTTTGTTTGTGAGTCAAAAACTACCCATCTGTTCTCTATTGATAAATTTTCAGATAAAAGAACATCAAAATTTTGAAGAATCCAAAATATAAGGGTGAAGAGCAGCAACATTCGATGAATCATGAAGAACACAGACCGCGTCTGCGACAACACGGGTCATGTCCGACGCTGCACTCATCATCTCCAAGACTCCAAGTCAACACGGACCGTGCTCTACCAAAACAGGGGATGTTCCAGCCACGTCAGCCCAAGCCATGCCCGTGTTCCACGTCAAAAATGACAACAATACAAGTATAGGAGCTCCAATATGGGTAGCCTACACCAAAGAATATGATCATATCGCCTTAGAACAATTGCAATAAAATTCACCCGAGAAGATTATGGTCTACCCTTATCCAACAATACGACCCTATTGTACAAGCTGAATGAGTTTTGTCCTAAATATACTGATCGATACGACCCATATCAAATTGAAGACCCCCCATTACGGTTGTACAATATGACCATATTGCCCGTTCTCGTGCTCGTATTTGTTGGATCACTTGGCACCAAGAGGGGAGGGGGTGAATTGGTGTAAAAATGTTTTTCAAAACAATTAGCACAAGATAGATTATCACTTAACAAATTAATAATAAGTGCAAGAGAAAAGAAGTGCAAACACAAGAAGAAGATTTGTTGACGAGGTTCGGCCCAACTCCTTGGCCTACGTCCCCGCTCCGACTTCTCACGCCTTGAGAACTTTGGAGTTTCACTATCAACTCTTCTTTCCGAATAGGGAGAAGAACTCTTTTTACAACTCTAGTCTTTTCTCTGCTCTAGGGGTAAGACCACACCTCTCTTCACAATGAGCTTTCTCTCAAGATTATAAAGAATGCTTCTCTCTCAATCTCTCTTACAATATGAACTNAAAAAGTTTTAATACACCAATTCACCTCCCCCTCTTGTTGCCATCTAGATCCTACAACGTGGATCGCGTCTTTCTCGGACGGGGGTCGTACCTCTCATACAACCACAGAGATGGAACACGGGCCATGCTGCACCTTGAGACGCCCGGTGTTACACAAACCCAAGAAAGCATAATGGAAACACTAGCATGACCCCTGCTTAACTCGACACAGACTGTGTGGACTTACACCGATATGCGATATATCGAATGTGGAACGTTTCCGCCAAAGAAATAAATGTCGTTTAGAACGAACTGTCTTCTCTGACGCAGACCATTTTCCTGAAGACGAGAGTAACCCTACCGTTTTCATAACTAGACATGGACCATGTCATGGACTAACACGGGCCATGTTCTGCCTCATTAAAGTTAGTCCTATTATTGTTCTATAATGTTTGCTAATCCTGATGATTATTTTCTTAGGTTATCTTGATCTTCATCACTAATGATATAATCTTAAAAACTACTAATGTTTGTGATTAAAATTATCGGCATGAAGAGGAGGGCTCCGTCGACTGCAAGATTTATCTCGACTGTAGGATTTTTTTTCTGACAGCAGGATTTTATCCTAACTACGGGGTTTACCCCGATTGCGGAACTGGACCCGACTAATTTCTACTGATCCATGACCTAGCTAGTCATGCTTACGACGAGACAACCTGAATCTCATCGCGCTCGGTAAAGGTTCACTATTGATTGTCATGATTAAGATATGATAACCAGAAAAAAATAAAGTGGGCTTGTACATACTAGTTACTATGCATGTTGATGGGACTGATGTTCCTGCTAATGAAAAAAAGAATTGAATATGGACCAACTATATACTGCAACCACTGTGCATCTTGATGGTGGAGTGATGGGTATATGACTAAATTATGGTCACTGAAAAGGTAAGTGAAAGGTAAAGAAAAAGAAGTAAATGATAGTACTAAGATTATCTATTTCTTGATATTATGTTAATATATATTTTATTATATTGATTCAGGTGTTCGTGGTGATGAAGGCTTGCACATGATAAGTCTAGCTTGAGTCAAGCCTAATGAGTCTAATTAGCTTTTATAGTTATTTTATTCTGTCTTTTTAATATTGAAATAATGTAAAAAAAAATCTTTTATTGCTTTCGTATATTGTTGATCCGTCTTTTATTCAAAGTTAAGTCAAAGAAGATAGATCGTAGCGTCTCTAAATCTATATTTCGTCATGTAAATGAGTATGAATTTAATTATGTTTTCACTACTATGTTTATTATTATATGTTTTTTTATGTGATATTATGTTTATTATGCGATTTGAATTTGTTTTGTTTTATATCAATGTTTGGTCATCCACCTTTAAATATTCACATCGCACGGTCGAAGACCCATGTATACAAGATGCACGTATCCATTTCGGGATCGGAAAGTTAAATGAGGCTTTGGGCTAATAACTTTTGGGCCCTTTTATTTATATTTGTGTTACTTCAAAAAAAAGAGTTACACATATGCAGATTATTTCAACACATCCTGAGAATGAAGATTCGGAATTGTATATATTCTTTTAACTTTAATTAGTGAATCATTAAGTTGCAACTGCATTTCTTCCAAGTTTAATTGGTGTTTCTCATTAACTATTTGTTTTTTTCTTGTAATTACTGCCTGGTCTGGGAAACTTAGTTGGCAAAATTCGTTAGATTGTTATTCTGTAATAGATGAATTCTAAATGGCAGAGCACTTTTTCGAGTCATTTTCTAGTTAACTTGGATTCTAAACGGCAGAACATATAATAACATTGGAATTCAACATAGATTTGTTTAGGCTTTCTATAATTCTATTTACTTTTAGATTTACATTTTACTCCTCATCTAATTACAGAGCAATTCAGCGAGATTTAATGCACAGTAAAAGAAACTCTGGAACTGATCGATAAAAAAAGGACTGCCTATGAATCAATCCTCTGCACATAATCAGAATAACACAAATCCAAGAACAACAAAATTAGTATCATGCAACTTTCACTCTCTATGCACACACCAAATTAGATGACCAGCAGCATCTGATGCACAACTTGTTCCACTGGGACAAGCGGAGTTGAAGGCTGTACTTTTTCTCTAACAGTGTAACATGAACACATCACTAATTACCTGCAAGGCTCCTTTTCTGTGAAATTTGTGAAGCACAGTGATCGCTCCAAAGCCTAGAAGAAGGAGCGCTTGGATGGAGCCCTGCCCATGGCCCTCATCAGATGCGCCAGTTCGAGCACCTTCCCCACCTTGGTGCCCCTCTTCGCCTCCGCCGATGCCTTCTTCTCCTCGGCCCTGCTGCGCGCACGCGCGACCTCGTTCTGCATCTTCTCCATGGCCTTCGCCCGCTGCTTTTCCAGCTTCCTCTGTTAAAAATGGCGATCAGTAGAGAGCTCTCTCTGCATGCATGCGTGCATGCTGTTTAAACTATGAATCCATGGAATACCTCTACTTTCTTCAGCCACGCGGCGGCCTTCTCCACCTGCTCGCCCTCCCACCCGTTGATGACGACCTCCTCACGCTTGAACCGGTTGTTGATCTTGGCGATCTCCGCGGTCTGCCACGCAGTTATCTTCGACTCCACCTCCTCCTTCTTCACGACGTGGAGCGGCACCTCCTCCACTGAGGAAGAGTTCGCGGTCGCCGTGGCTTCCACAGGATGGGCACGGCCAGGGGAAGGCATGGGGTAGCTGGAGGAGACGATCGCCAGGGGATTCGTCTCCTCCAGCTCCTCCTCTCCGATCCTCGCCAGGTTTGGCTCGTCCTGTAAGTTCCCGCCGTTGCTTTGGCCGCCGTTAATGGCTGTGTTGTTGTTGCTGTTCTGCGTGGCGGAGCCTGCGACGACCATGGCGCTGTACTCCCTGCTCATAATACTGAGGGCCTCGCCGACGGCTTCTGTGCTCCCCACGGAGAGCGAGGACGACGGATGGATGCCGGCTTCCGCGAGCTCCCGTCTCCGGCCTCGGCTGGACGAGGGGTGAGAGTGAGACGACGGTGCCGGGGTCAGTGCATGGATGTCGCGGAACTCGATGTCATCTCCGGCGTCCTCCTCTTCGACAGCGCTGTGAGCAGGGCGTTGGCCATACAACATGAGCAACCAACGCACTGAGTGGTTTGTTGTGGTAGTGGTAGTGGCCAGGAACCGAACTCTCAAGCGTTTGATTAATTAGTGCAACACTGGAAATAGAACACTTGTATTATTATTGTTATGTTATGTGCCACAAGTGAGCGCTTAAATAGCAGAGGCCTCTTGTTATGCATTGCAAGGGAACACTTTATAATATTATTAGTGGAAGTACCACTCGGATGATAACAACTCCCAGCACTTCAATTTTGTGTAGTACCTTTTTTTTGTCTAAAAGGTTTACGCAACATTTCAAAATTATGTTATTTTCATCAAACATAATTCCAGTACTATAAGATAAAGATGAAAAAGAAAATAAAAAGCATCCTATTGCTAAAGATCTTACACATGTGTTTCTTCAGGATTCATATGGTCAGAGAGGAGTAAACAGAGCCAAAAATGTCACATTCCCTGCCTTTGAGTACCAACAAAAATTCGCCATGCAGGTAGAGCAGTCCTTTGCCTTGAGCTCACAATGAAGGTTGCACAAATGGAGGAACAAAGCACTGGAAATGGATAAGCGACAGTAGATCTCATAGCATCTGAGATGTTTGATTTGGTTCATAACACAACACATTTAAAAGAATAAGGATCGTGTCGGCAGTCAATGGCTTACAAATTCACACTTCTATTATTAATAAGATCATTTTTTAAATTCGAATATGAAACATTTCCGCTCTACTCGAACCAGTCAAGTGATTGTACATGAGTCTGCATGCCAACATATATTCAAGTTCTGCTTTCATATAATGAACTGTTAGTCCTAAAACGTAAACTCAGAGGAGCCTTATGTTCACTGTTTGGGAAAAGCAATAATAGGAGAGCAACGAATACACATTTAATGTCTTTGTGCCCTTAAAATTTCTAAACATTGATCCGTAGATAAATTGCTTCAGTGCTCAACTCCATTACATGTCATTTTTCTTTCGATTTTTTTTATCAAAATCAAACTCAAAATATGCAAAAACTATTTTTCTTTCATTCTATCTCAATTCTTGTATACATTAAATAATTCATTGTCATTCCTTATAGTGCAAATCACAAAAAAGGCCGAACATCTTTTTTTTTCATAATATCTTTAAATCTTAAGTTAGTGATATATATGACTTTTTGTGTATCACGGTCGTCCAAATAATTGAAGCATTGAAATCGTCCATTCTATACAGAGGACTCGCTGACCAACCAACGAATCTGAGGGAAGGTCTAAGATGGAATCCAAAAAAATTTTTCTATGGAAGCTCGGGGGCAAAGTCCCCAAAGCCTAAATAATTTCAGAGTTTTTATTTTTTATTTTATATTAAGAGTCAATATAAATTTCGTAAGATTTGAATTATTCGATATTTTATAATCATCTATTTTTTTTTATAAAAAAAAAATACTTAATCGTCGCTCAAGCTACTAAAAAACGTAGCCAACTAAAAAGTAAATCTTATAAATTCCGTGTCTTCATACAAATTTATTTCTCTCGTCTTATATCTTTAATTATATCCGCAACATTTTCTTTGTCGTCGTGGAATGGTCAAAGCGCGTGGCCGCCGGTCGAGGGCCACAACGACCATGGCGGCCATCCATGGCCTCTCACGTTCGGGTGAGCGAAATGGGATGCCATGCGTTGCTGTCCGGGTGGGATGTGACGCCATGACCGTCCAAAGCGCAAAGACACGGTGAAGCAAAGTGATCTCCCTAATGATCGATCTGATTATACTCAACTTCTTAATAATCCTATGAATTACTTTATAGAAAACATTTTACAAAAGTTATCGTGGATTTTATAATTTTCTTACAACTTTAAGAAAAAGCTCAATCTTAAGCACTACAATCAAATTTATTGTGAAATAACAAATTTGTGCATGACCGTCGATTGATTGATCAACAAATAGAACAATAAAATAAAACTGAAATAGAATGATTGATAGACATACTCTTAACATGGTATTTTTTTTTCATGTAAAAAAGTATCACTAGGAGCAATAATATATCATAAATCCCAGCCATCAAAACCTTTCACTATCTCCATAATTTAAGGCATATAGCATATCAACGTGCATTTTTCACTTTCTTTTAACTTGGAAATCTGGAATGTCATCAAATATTCAGATTTAAGCTTCACTATTGCACCTCCATTAAGTTTATGACCGTGAAACAGTTAAATATGAACCTTTATCTAATTGCTGATGGCCTAGATTAAAATTATTATATTTTAATTTGCTTTAATTTGGATTCTTCATATGCAATAATTGTTGTACTTATATAAAATTAATGAATGCTTAGAATTGAAAGTTGTAATACACCAAAACTCAGACACATGCTGGCTTCGCCCACATGGACTTTCGCGTTACAATGGGCTTTGCATTACATGGATCTATTAAGCAATTGTGCAAAACAAAGTAGATCAATAAGATATGATGATAACATGATATCATAATATAAATATATCATCATAATAATAAGATGAAGATAAGATGAAGTTAACAGAAATTCAGTCTCTCCTCAATATTTATCAAATTTTAGTTCTCATCAAATTTTGAAATGGATTAGGATCTACCTAACATATGATTTTCTCTTCAATATAAATCAACTATCTTAAGTATAAAAGATAGGATCGTTCCTCTTTAGGATGTCAATCTTATCTTTAGAAATTAAGATGCATTAATTTGTATCACCTAAGCTATGGATCGTTCGTCTTCAGGATGTAAATATAAAAGACCATGCATCTAAATTTTTCTCTCCAAGATGCTATTCAGATGTAATATGCAATGCTTTGACTAACAACTTCAAAGATCAATTTCAGAGTTTTAAAGAGAATTAATAACTCGTTAATCTTCTCCAAAATGCTAGGAAGTATTCAAAATATCAAAGGAATCATGAAATAGCATTAGACACAACATTCATGTGCATAGAAAATTTGGAGAAGAAATCGAGAAAATCAAGAGTTAAACATGTTTCCCTTACAATAAACATTCAGGTGCTATCTTCGTTTTGAGGGGCGCGGTCTGCGTCCAAGCGACATGGTGACAAGTGTCCCGCAAGCGCACGGGGCCTTGTTGTAGTAATACAATATCGATCACATAGGGAAGTGGCCAAGTACTAGAATTATGGTTCTCAAATCATTATTTATACGATTAGGGTTAGGAGAGAAAAGTTTACACTAAGAGATATGCGAATGCAACATGCAACTAGGCGGGAATATATATAGGAAATGTTCTAGGGTTTCGAATCCGTTTAGAGTAATCATGCAATGGTTAGTGATATACATTGCGATAGATTCTTGCGTCACTCCATAATTCATGCATTCCTCTTTCAAGGCAACACAATTCTAATTAGGG